>JADWQK010000055.1:482500-627570 GCA_017933935.1 Sesamia nonagrioides
TAGGTACTTCCTAAGTATATCTTGGATACCAATGACTGATTAAAAGGTGAAGGAAAATATCTTAAGGAAACCTGGACTTTAAGTCTGAAATTGCCAACCCGCATTGAGCAAGACTGGTGATTACGCTCAATCCTTCTCTGCATGAGAGGAGGTCTGTGCCTAGTAGAGGGACGATAAAAAAGGTTGATGATGATGATGAAATGGTCTCTGTGGATGCGTCTGCTTATCTGACACTGGTTTTAAATAAACAAAAAAGTAATAATAATCAAGGGTATGTTGACATTATTATGATTGTAAAATAAGATGATTACCTACAATGTAATGGAAAATCCACAAGTCACGCCTTGACTTAATGACATGTATGTCGTGTCGAATCGTATGACAGCCTGAGAAGGTGAGTTTGGACCGCCTTAGAACACCAGTGAAATATTTTACATTTGTAAATAGCTTGCTGTTGCTTGTGACTACATGAGCGTGAATCCAGGATGATAAGCAGCCTAGCTTAGCTTAGCCTAGGACCTGAGGAATAACGGATTTCTTCAGGCGTCCTATCTATCAAACAATGATTGGTTTTTGGCCTAGGCGTGAAATAATATAATTATAAACTAGTGCTTGATCGCAATCCCGTCTGATGGTAAGCAGTGATGCAATCGTTGATGGTAAAGCGCGCTAGTTTAATAAGCCCATTCACTCAAAAAACTGAGTGAATAAGAAGGAAAACAGCAGTTGAGCGAGGTTATGCAATGACCTCAGAGAACCCCCCAGAGGGAGATTGATCTGGAGACCCTCCACGATCAAACTCCCGACACAACAACATTTGGAGCATCGTACCCGGCACACATCGCAACACAACTGCTCAGACCCGTCCTCCGTACGGCTTCACTAGACATCATGCCGGAACACGACGAATCGCTTGGCGGCAAGACTTTGTCTGGTGGTAAAGTTACGTTTTACTCGTGAGCCTTCAATTCATGAATTGCTGACTCATTACCTTTTTCTTTGACTACCTTAGTAAAATTACTTGGGAAATACCTACAATGGAAAATCCAATGATATCTAACATACACACCTAAGCGTACACAAATAATACTGATGTTGTTTATACAATTTCTTAGCTTTCTGGATTCTTGATCACCATAGAAAGACGATGGTTTATGTAAAAAAAATCCTATCCTGCCATTTGCCCTTCGTACGCAGTAACAAGCATCTAAAGCATCCTCTGCACTGCCACTAACAACGCTATGGAATTGGCGAAGTTATAAGGCAACAAAATTTAAATGGCTGAAGTGGCAGCTTAAGGTACAAACAGGCACATCAAGCTTCTATGATCTGTCTGATTTCTTTATTCGCTTTTCAACTTTATCTCTAAAGCATTAAGGCTTAAGAGGGGATTCTAGTGCTAAGGAAATTGAAAAATAGATATTTGAAGAAACTATTGCCATCGTGCCGCTTCCAACCACTCCCCATAAAGTGCGAAAGGTACAGCTGCAGCTCAGGTTGATTTCACCTAGAAAAACGTTGACCAAAAGACGTTACGTATTCCGCTGTTTTCTTTTTGAAAACACGACAGGTCTCTATTATTCTTAAATCAAAATTTAAAGCGAAGGTATACCTATACTTGGGCACGCCACAATAGCGGCGGTAAGTCCCCTCTTTGAGGAGTGGCTAGAGAGGCGCCACGGCGCCCTCACCTTCCGCCTGGCGCAGGTCCTCACCGGACACGGTTGTTTCGGGAGGTTCCTGTTCCGTATAAGGCGGGAGGAAACGCCAGGGTGTCACCATTGTGTGGATCGCCCTGAGGACACGGTGGAGCATACGGTGGAGGTCTGCCCGGCTTGGGTAGAGCACCGCCGTGTCCTCGTAGCGGCGATCGGCGGTGATCTCTCGCGTCCGACCCTGGTCCAGGCCATGGTCCGGAGCGAGAGTGCATGGCAGGCCGTCACCTCCTTCTGCGAAGCAGTAATGCTGGCAAAGGAGGAGGCGGAGCGCGTGAGGCAACGGGAATCCCAGCGCCCTCACGCCACTAGCCACCGCAGGAGACGCCCTGGTCGGGAGATGACACCAAACTCCCAGCCACCGTAGGCGCGGGCCTGCGGGCGGTGAGCAATGGGCAGCTCGCCGCCCGGTAAGGACCAGGCCCGAGTCGACGGCGCGTCGTGTTTCACGCGCGCCTCAAAGAGATGTCAGCACATCGTGACGGGGTCCACGAAGACCGATGCCTCCTGGGTCAGGGTTGCGGGTTGGTTAAACAAGAAACCGTGGCCCTGGCCGTCCCAGAGGCAAGTGAAGAAACACGGGTGGGTTTTAGTCAGTAAAAGTCTGACACGCCCTTCCGCTCCGCCCAGAGCGGAAGAAGTCATTTGACTTCCCATCCTAACAAAAAAAAAAAAAAGGTATACCTATACTTCTATTATTTTCTTTTTTGTCAAAAACTTATCACGTTTGTCTAATAGCCGTGATAAAAATGGGTTATTTTTCGGGATTTTGAAACATCATATTCCTTTTATTAATTAAGTTTTGGAAAAAATCAAATGATAGGGGCACGTATAAACATGGTGTAAAATTTTAGAAAAACAATAATTGCTCTAAAAGCATTATCCACAAAGAAAACAGCGGAATACGTTTGGATAGAGAAAGCGCCACTACAGTCCCCTCTTAAGGTTGATTGGGAATATTTGACAGTTTCTGGTAGCGTGACCTACTGCCGTCCGTACCTCAAAAAGCAAGTTAATCTATTATGGTCGGTAAAGCAAGTTATTCTATATTGGTCCCGGATGTCATTCGTAGATCTTTGACACTAATTACGGGTCGTCAGAAATTTGAAAGTCTGACCAGAAGTTTTACCAAGAGGTATCGTATTATCCAGTAGCTAGGCTGTAAAGGTGAGACAGACGGTCGCTCCACGTAAAATACTGGTATATATCTGAATCCGGTTAGACTGCAAGCCGACCCTGACATATTATCCAGATTTAGTTCAAAACTGTCTTCAAAGCCTGGATCACAGGCGAAGAGTAGCCAGCCTCACGGTGTTCTATAGGATGCATTTTGGAGAGTGTGCCAGGGATTGCATGACTTAATTCTCTAATCCCCGTTACATCATCGGACGACCCTTCGTACGGCGAGTATCCACCCTTATGTTGTTGACACCACTAGGAAGTATTTCGCCTCGTCTTTTGTACCGCGTATATCGAGGGTCTGGAACAATAATGGGTGTATCTGACATCGACGCACAAACGAGTGCCATGGATCCAGTACATGATTCTGAAGCCCCCAGTGGTGGAATTTTTCGTCGGCTTTTTCATGATTTAAAAAAAAATAAATGTAGTTTTTTTCACTGCAGACCATTCACAATTGCTATACTTTTATAACCCAATAAGATTATAAAGTCAAAATTAAATTATTCGCTAATTACATAAAAAAGCGCAATAAAACAAAACCCGAAAAACGATCTTATCAGCTGATTTAATAGAGTTCACATCAAGGATCAACGTCATACCTACAAACTCGCACGGCGGCACGCTTGCAACGTTCAAAAGCCGAGCCGACACTTTTTTTTAAACACTGTGTATTCCGTAACCGTTCATTAACGACATAAATGGCTATCATAATTATATTAGTGGCATGCGGTCTAGCCTTTTCGCGAAGTTTGCGTTACGATGTCAGATACACTCTGTATGTCTGACTACAATTTAAGTGTCTTTAAGGCTAGAGTGAATAGGCAGCACCGCAACACATGCCGGTGCTGATGGCAGCATTGCTTGCCATCAGGCGGGATTGCAGTCAAGCACTAAAATAGTTAATAATTATATAAAAAAATAGTTGGGAAAAAGCTAGCCAGATGATGATGACGTACCAACGACATGAAGAATTGAAGAAATTAAAAAAAAATCCATGGACACGTCAAAATAAAACACGTTGTTATCTCATACTTCCCCGGGAAACGTAATTTTAAGAATGGTACTGACGCCAGTCGCCAACAGGTCAAACTATCTGAAACTGTAAAATTTTCTCGATTAGCCTCGAACCTTAATGCTTTAGCGACGAAGTTAAAAATTTATAGTAATATGTAATTAAAAAAAAAAAATTACAGATAACATGTACCTGGGTGTGCTTGCCTCGTCCGTACGTTTATCAGCTTGTTAATATAATTTTTAGTGTGGTAGGTATGTAGTTTTCCTTGTTTCTTATTTCTGATGAAGTAATGATGATGCTGCGTATTTGTGATGTGAAATAATTTCACATCATACATTGTCAATCCTAAATACATGTTGAAACAGACTTGGCACAGATATCCTCTGCGTACCTATTGAATTGTAAAAGAAATCGTGACTAGAATGAGATGTTATACTGATCAAGTTTCTCAACACTTCAGAGGCCGCGTTTTGGCAACAGATCATCGAATTTGATGTTTTGGCAATTTCAAATCATTAGCTGTCATACATATAACCCGCGCAGTTAAAGAAAAGATCTGTAAATGGCGTCCGCTCGCATGCGTTCTCACTCACTCTCTATCGCTGTCTATAATCACACAGTGAAGTAAGCGCTGCAAAAAAAAAAAAACATCGATCAGGAATTCAGGATTCGCTTTCCAAACTACTGAAGCTACTTTGATGCACTCCGAGTTATCGTTAATTTCGTTCCGCTAAAGTCTCTGTTATTTTGTTGTTTTTGTTGATATTGTTGTTTTTGTTGAATTTGAACAATCAAACTCAACAAAAAACAACAATAAAAACAAACACAACAACAAACAAGTATAATGTCAAATTTACGTTGTAAATAACAATATTTACAACGTAAATTTGACATTTTACTATCTTAGCTTTTGGTTTGTGATTGAGCAATGGCATGTTTTGTCAACCGTACCATAAGTATCCGCCGCCATTTTCAGATCTTTTCTTTATCTGCGTGGGTTATACTTACATAATCAATCAAGCTATAATGTTCGCACTCCTGGCACACAAGCCTCCTCTCGGTGAGAGAGAGTGGACCGTAATCTACCACGCGGACCTTGTGCGGGTGCAGATATCATGTCTTCCAAGTTTTGCTTCTACGACATGCCGGTTTCCCCACGATGTTTTCTTTCATCGTTTTGAGAGCAGTGGGTTTTTTTAAATAATTATAAACCAATGCTTGACTGCAATCCAGCCTGATGGTAAGCAGTGATGCATTCGTTGATGGTAAAGCGCACTAGTTTATTAAGCCTATTCATTTAAAAAAACTTAGGAACAGGAAGGATGACGGCAGTTGAGCGAGGTGATGCAATGTTAAACTCAAGGCCAACACGACCAAACGATGCTGAGCTAGAGGGAGATTGATCTGGAGACTCTCTACGACCAAACTCCCGACACAACAACATGTGCTGCATCGTACCCGCCACACATCGCAACACAACTGCTCAGATCCATCCGCCGTACGTCTTCACCAGACACAAAACCGTTCGAAACTACGACCGATACCACTAGGCGACCGCTGCTCTATTAGCTGTCGTCACAATAAAACTCATAGCTTACTTCATCATCATCATCTCAGCCACATGAAGTCCACTGCTGGACATAGGCCTCCCCCAAGGATTTCCAAAAAGAACGGTTGACGCGGCCTGCATCCAGCGCTTTTCTGCGATTTTGATCAGATCATCCGGCCACCTAGTGCTCACGAGCTATATGCCCCGTCCACTGCCACTTCAGAGAGCTAATCCGCTGGGCTATGTCGGCAAATTTAGTTCTTCTACGGATCTCCTGATTCCTAATTCGATCACGTAGAGAAACACCTAGCATAGCCCTCTCCATAGCTCTCTGTGCGACCTTGAGCTTTCTAATGAGGCACATAGTGAGGATACACGTTTCTGATCCATATGTCATTACCGATAACACACATTGGTTAAAGACTTTTGTCTTTAGGCACTGAGGTATATTGGACGAGAAGACACTACGGAGCTTCCCGAAGGCTGCCCAGCCGAGTCGGATCCGTCGAAACACCGCGTCCTTGAAGCCGGAACTATCAATCTGGATCAGCTGTCCCAGATTTAAATACTGATCTACAGCTTCAAGGATGGAGCTCCCAACATAAACCGGCGATGGAGTTACATGGACATTCGACATAGCTTATTTAATCATTGGTTACTTATACTTACATACAAGTTGCAAAGCAATACAGTTTAATAACTTCAGTGGATCAAAGCTGGTAGTGTACGTTGTTTAAGATACTACTTAGGGTTGTACATCTACAGCTTAGTAGCTGAAACGACTGTATTTAAAATCATGTTGGGCAACAATTTGAAAATCATCAAACGACTTCTCCCGCTGTCGACGAAATGTCAGACTTTTACTGACTCAAACCGACAAGTTCCTTTTACTTGTGCCAAGGTCACGTATCTCTTTCAAACAAATCACAGCTCTGGCAGACATCAGTCCTAAAGGACACCGTCACAAGGTGCTGACATCTCTTTGAAGGGAGTCTGGAACACCTCGACCCGAGCCTGCCCCCTAATTGCGTAAAACACTATTACTACTTATCAATCGGAATAATTTTGAACCATATTGCTAGTTCATTGCAACGTAAAAACGCAATGAATTTTGTTGAACTGTCAAAATGAAACCCATTGCAACTGACAGTAAGTACGTTACGCAATTACTCTGCAGGTCCTTACCTGGTTCGGTGGCGGTGCTGAGGTCACTTTGACTGTTTGTTTTATGAGACGGAGGGCAGGAGGAGCATGGTTAGCAACAATACTCCACAATCACATCTTACTGCTGTTGGACATCTGTATAGTTATGTGAATAGACTGTGTCAATGAAATACATTAAAACCATACGTCCTCCAAACCATTTCTAAAGTAGGTTCTCAAACAAACCGTTAAAAAACATTCATAAAATAATATTCGTCACATAATACCATCAATAAACTTCTTAATTTGCACAGAGACAATAAAAACTATGAGAATTATCATCCGACTACTAATTACTGTAATAATCTTAGCACAGGCGTTTCGGTTTATGTAAACACGTCAAATTCCTAATTGGCCGGATTATTCTAAGGCCTTGTTCACGCGATAAAGAATAGATTAAACTTTGAGATGGGGATTTTGTAACGAAATGAAATTTTGAAACAAAATGTAAAGAAACGTCATTGACTCACGTGACTTGGTGTGCTTGGAGTGACTTTGTTACAGCGACAATTCCAATCTAAACTATAAAGTTCTAGCTTCAACCACATGAGCCTTGATCCCGCGGAAATATCTGAATAGAACTATGTATGTATAAGTTAATCCGCGTTATAAACCATCTGTGTGCCAAATTTCATCCAAATCCGTTCAGTAGTTTTGCGTGTAAGAGTAACAATCTTAGGTACGGACGACAGCAGGTCAAGCTACCCGAAACTGTCAGATCTTCCCAATCAACCTTGAGCCTTAATCAAAATCACAAGTCATTTATTCAAATTAGGCTGAGAGTCAGCACTTTTTGAACATCAATTTTACATAAGACAGTCCCCCAAAACGCCCACCCATCGACACTTCCTAGTGCTTGCTTTGTAATGCTTTAGAGGTAAAGTTTAAAATCGGATAAAGAAATCTGACAGATTGTAGCAGCTTGATGTGCTCTCGTCTGTACATATTATATGTGTCCAAACATTCACGTTTATAATATCTATTAGTAGAATTGAATATTAGTGGTCATTAGTTTTGATGTTATAGTCGTGGTAGCCTAGTGGTAAAAACACCAACCTTTCAAGTATGAATGGGTTCGATTCCAGGTCAGGCAAGTACCAAAGTAACTTTCCTAAGTTACATGTACTTTCGTGTATCTTAGACACTTATGGCTGATTAAAAGGTGAAGGAAAACATCTTGAGGAAACCTGGACTTTAAGTCTGAAACCGCCAACCCGCATTGGGCAAGCGTGGTGATTACGCTGAATCCTTATCTATAATAATAATTGTTTATTTCTCACATTTGTACATAATTTTTACAATAATTTTCTTAACTCTAAGTAGCACTGATGTATAATTTGCCTGAACTAGGTAGAACCTGTGCTTCAGGCGTAAAAGTGCTTATTGTATTTATTTTTTATTTCGCAATAAATTAACAATAAAAGTAGTACGTAAAAATCTAGGACACAACGGAAGTATACAGTGTTATTATTAGTATCCTATTTCTTACATAGTAATATTAGATAATGCAATGATTATTATTTTCTAAATTTATTTACATACTGTAAGTAGGTCTTCAGTCTGCTCCACTACTACTAAATAAAAAATATACTCTATTTAACCTATTGTATAAAAAGGGCCCTAAGAACATATAGAATCTGTGTGTAAATGCATATTTAGAGGTAGAGGTTGAGCTGCACACTATATCATTCCGTATATCATCTGTATGAGAGGAGACCTGTGCCCAGCCGTGGGACGATAAAAAGGTTGATGATGATGGTGGTCATTAGTTGATCGGCCGACGTTTATTTAAAAGACTAAGCAGTTACACAAACAACTAATTAAACCTGAGCCGAGTTTTGCACACAACCAAAATATTATTTTTCTAATACATTAAGCAAAATGGGTTCTTAACATCACCAAATTACTAGTCTTTCTTGAAACTATATTAAAAGAGAACACATAGAATAGGTAACTGAAAAATCAAACAGCTAAGTAGGTATGTTTAATGATATATGTACTTCCAAAAATCCCTTATCATTCCTGGAAGACATCAAACAAAATGCAAAACAACCCTATGTTTTTCAATATCAGTTAGTAAAATAAATGTAAAAATTTTGTGCCGATAAGCCAGGTAAGTCGGTACTTGCTATACACAAAAGGTAACAGTGGCAACTCAGGCGCCTTAATACAATTACGATCATTGTAAACAAATAGCGAAGTTTATTGTGCGTAGACGCAGCGGGTATGTTTTGTTCTTTTGTTTTGGCGGCTCTTTTCATCAGCTGAGATTGGGCCAATTTGGAAGGCTCAATGGATAACAATAATATTTGGAGCAAGGCTCAAAGCTTTGGATGAAGGATTTAACAAAAAAACCTGCTTGTTACAATGTAAACATACCTTAGAATAATAATAATGCAGGCTAAAGATATTAACACTCAGATTTACTAACAAAGCTAATGCAGCACTTCTTTATTATCTTTGTCGACTCTTCTTATAATTGAGCAGAAAGAAAAAACACATTTTAAACTTACCATGCAGGTAAAACTATTATTACTAATCCTTACTAATATTATACCTACATTTGAGAGTGAGTTTGTTCCGCTTTCACGCCGTAACTACTTAACCGATTGCTTTGAAATTTTGCAGACGTAAAGTTAGAAGTCCGGATTAAATAATAGGGTATTAGCCTTTTTTTCTGGAAAAAATTTGATATTCCTGAGGTAAAACAAACAGTTCGGTGATAGATGACGCCGGACGACCCGTCGTACGGCGAGTTTCCACTAGGGTTGTAACGGAGCTTCGCCTCCGCCTCCGTTACTGCGGAAGTTCCGCAAGAAATCGTATCTTCGCCTCCGCACAATTTTATGCGGAGTTATAACGGAGGTTTATTCTAGGGTTGTAACGGAGGTCTGTTAGCGGAGGCGGAGGCGGATGCGGAGGCGACGAGTCTCACCTCCGCGGATGCGGAGGTTAACGGAGGCGGAGGCGGAGGTGAAAGTAGATATAGAAAAAAATTAAATTTATGGTTAATTAAAACATTTTTTTTATTTTAAATACGTAAAATTAATAGTAGTACTGTTAGTAAAAAAAAAATTACCTTTTATTAATGAAAATTAAGGAGAAACAAATTGTATTTGCCGTCTTCCCGTCTCACACTAGTTGATTCTTGACCATTTCGCGCTCAAACGCGGCCGGATGGTTGTCGAGAGTTGCAGCTTGCGCGTTATTTATTTTATAAATACCAAAATAAACCTCCGTTATAACTCCGCAAAAATTGTGCGGAAGCGGAGGCGGAAGCGAAGATTCGATTTCTTGCGGAACTTCCGCAGTAACGGAAGCGGAGGCGAAGCTCCGTTACAACCCTAGTTTATTCAAATATTCATAAAATATTAACGCGCAAGCAACGACGCTCGACAAGCGTCCGGCCGCGTATTGCGCGAAATGTTCAAGAATCAACGAGTGCAAGGCGGGAACGCGGTTGAGTGGGGGTGTGATATGTCGTTTCGTTTGTCAACACGCCTGCCTGCGACGTGGAGGCCCCGGGTTCGATCCCCGGTCAGGTCATGATGGAAAATGATCTTTTCCTGATTGGCCTGGCTATTGGATGCTTATCTATATATGTATCTATTATAAAATATAGTATCGTTGAGTTAGTATCCCATAACACAAGTCTCGAAGTTACTTTGGGGTTAGCTCAATCTGTGTGATTTGTCCGTATATATTTATTTATTTAATTAATGATACACGACAGGAATCAACCTGCGGAAGTGCTTTGACGTAGTTTTCCCGATGTTTATAAATAAAAACTACGCAAATTAAAAATAAGTAAATAAATATAATACGCAAATTAATATTTATATAAAACATTTTTTTTTTCTATATCCTCTTTCACCTCCGCCTCCGCCTCCGTTAACCTCCGCATCCGCGGAGGTGAAACGCGTCGCCTCCGCATCCGCCTCCGCCTCCGCCTCCGCTATAAGACCTCCGTTACAACCCTAGTTTCCACCCTTACGTTGTTGACACCACTGCGACCCGGACGAAGCGTTTCGCTTCCTCTTTTATACCGCGTACATCGAGGGACTGGAACAATTTGCCGGCGACGGTGTTTCTGTCACATTACAATTTGAGTGTCTTCAAGGCTAGAGTGAATAGGCTCTTAATAAACTAGTGCGCTTTACCATCAATGATCGCATCACTGCTTACCATCAGGCAGGATTGCGGTCAAGCGCTAGTTTGTAACTTTTCAAAAAAAAAAAAATAAGATAATAAGATGGCGCTGTGTGTCGTTTAAAACAAGGTATTAAATTGCAAACGAATATGCACATGTAAACGTACAAGCTAAATGATAAGATAATTAATCCCCGAAAATGATGAATTCAAAAAGCGCGATAGATATACCTAACAGAATTCCATGCGGGCGAAGCCGCGGGCGGAAAGCTAGTAATAGATACTTACTATTCAATTTAATTAACTGAGGGGCTCGTAGATATACAATAACAGTTAAATAGGAGAATCGAGATACATACAGAGACTATTCCTCGAAATGCACGTTAAGCTGTGAGTCCCGACTAGGGTTGCCACCATTTCATTTTGCAGATAAAGTACATTGGTTATTATAGGTAAGAAAAAAAAGTAAATAGTATCAAAATAAAGTACAATTTATTTTTCTTCATTATTATGTTTAAAAAACCAATTTTTTATTAGTTTTTGCAGTCTGTATCAAATTAGCATCTTTACTAAACAATTACACAGCATCTTTACAGTCTACGTTTAAATAAGTAAATACGTAAGCATAATTATTTGTTTAATTAAATTCAGTGACCCTTTGATTCTTTCGTCACGCCATTTGCTATTCATCACAGAAAACAATCTTTCTATAAATGCTAAAATACGCATACATTTTTAAAATCACGTTTTCTATGTCATAAGATAAAAAGCTCATTGTGTGTCTTACACAAAAATGGACATTTTTCACATTCTGCTGTAAGAAGAGAGGAATTGAAAAAAATTGTAGCATCAGTAGATGAAGACTTTCATGAAATACGACGCCATGTGTGTGTGTGTATTTGTGAATAAAGAATGATTAACACCAAAATTAGCATTTGTATTATGATTTATGAGCACTTAACCCAGGCACATTGTTAAAAAAATAATTTGTATTGCTCTAATGATGAGGGATGTGGCGCTCGACTAAACTTTTCAAAACCTCGAAGAAATCAAATCATGCGAAATAAAGTATTTTCGTGTACTTTATTGTTCTCATAAAGTATAAAGTACAATTATGTAAAATAACGTACAATACTTTATAATAAAGTACGGGTGGCAACCCTAGTCCCGGCTGCCATTAGTAGATCTTTGAGAGTTGTTCATCATCATTATCATTTCAGCTGAAAGACGTCCACTGCTGGACATATGCCTTCCCCAATAAGGATCACCACGACGACCGGTCCTGCACCTCTCACATCCAGCGGTTTCGTGTCGTTGGTTCACCCTGTCAGGGGCCTACCCACGCTGCGTCTTCCGGTGCGTGGTCGCCACCGCCACTCGAGAACCCGTCGGCCCCACCAGGCATGGGTTCCATGGGCAACGTCCCCGGCCCACTGCCACTAAAGTGTTGCCAACTTGCCATTCTTCGGGCTATGTCGGTTACTCTCGTTCTTCTGCGGATCTCCTCATTTCTGATTTCGTCACGCAGTGAAACCAAGCAAAGCTGGAAGCATAACCCTCTTCATTATCCTTTGAGTCATTTAGAGCTTTCTTATAAGGCCCGACTTTTTTTTTAATGTCGTTACGGGTAGTAAAAAGCCTGCAAATCTGACAATTAGTCTATTCGGAACAATACAACCGAACAGCTCAGCACTTTTGCTTTCGTGCATTTCTATAAAACTAGTACAATTTCTTATTAAAGCCAGTGCGTATTCGGGCGTCGATCGCGTAACTCAAACCATACCAAAATCATACCTACAAAACATCTAGATTTCACCACATAGCTTTCTCATTTATAACCATTATTCTGTCTAAACCATAAAATCATAACCAGACTATAAGTCGTATCATTTGAACCGAACCAATACCAAACCATAACCATTAACTAAACCAATACCATCATTCAATCTAGAAAGTTGGTATAGCGCAGAAACCTCAGCGCGCGCCTCTGAGGCGATGCACGGGGTAGCTTAACACCCCACTACCCCGTGCCGGAGACGAGGCCTGGATAGACCGGGCCAGCACGAGAATGTGGGGCTGCGGAAGAATTTAGACTCCCGCGGCCACACGCGCGCTCGTGATAGAAGAGACACCGGGGTGTTTTTTTTTTTTTAGCGCAGAAACCATACTTTCTACACAGTCTTACCAAGGGAAGTCAGTCAGTCAGTCTCAGTAGACGGTGCGGCACGTACCTAAGTTGGCAAGATAATTTGTAGTGGGGGAAGTTTTTTTTTATTATGGCATCTTGTAGTTGACTTTAGAGGTCAACAACGACTACTTAACCGGACTATCCTGTCGCTGCCTTAAATGAATTTAAAGCCTCCAGCCAGGGCAACTAAAAACTAAGCGACTACGCACTAAGGGCACCCCCTGTAGGGTACGAACCTCGGCTTAAGGCGTCGCTGGAGAGCATGTTTACATACGCGAACCGCTCCCACTACAAAATCTCTTGAAACTTACGTGATACGTGTCACATCGTCTAACTGGGTTTAAGTCAGATAGGCAGCCGTTCCATGTAAAACTACTAAGTACCTGTATTGAGCTGCATCCAGGTAGACTGGAGGCCGATCTCAACATATTTGGGAACAAGCTAAGCCAACGACGATAACTGTGGAACTTAATTAAATAGGATAGTTGACTAAAAAAATTAATTAGTTCGTCAGTCAGATTTCCAAAAAAAACTAGATACGTATTTTTCTTTTTTCATATAAACAAAAAATGAAGACGATACAGTGCGTTGAAAACTCGTGTGACGTCACTCCTTGCTACACTTTTTTAGCAACGAGTGACGTCACCAGCCACCACTCCTGATCTTTGATGCTTTTATATTTGTATTTTTTATTGATTTGATAAAACAAAATACACGTAAGTATCCAATATTTTTCTATAATCTGAATGACGGACTAAATAGATTTTTTTTTTACCCAGGAAACATACCTATTACCCGGAACTTATTGATTGCTTTAAGTGTTGAGTCCAGTTAAGCATGGCCCCCATTCCCTTGTTCATGAACTAAGTAAATTATATTTAAGGTCTCTCCTCTTTTTCTTTCTATTTTATTAAGAAAAGGGCAGAAGATAAACTGTCAGTTTAGACTTGTCAAATTAGTCCGCTCCTGGCGTAAATTGACCAATTTTGTGGTCACCAAGTTTATAATCACGTCTAAACTGTATGAAGTATCTTATTAGATAGGATTAAGTACACTAATATGTTACCTTCTATCCTTTTATTAACGTAATATACAGTATGTTAAATAACAGAGGGCGTTCCCTTAAACTCGTTAATATATATCATTAATAGATTAAAATAAAAATATCAGCATAGAAAAATAAGCATAAAAAATCCGAATAAAAAAAAATTATAATTGAAAATAAATTTGAAACCTCCTGTTTTAAATCAAAATAGTAGTCGTCATGTATAAATAAATTGCGACATTGCCGTCTTTCAAGTTCGCGTGTACAGTGTGTTTCTTTTACATGTCAACTTAAAATTTTTATTGAATATTTTCATATTGGAAAAATTTTAAAACAGTTTTCGAATGAAAATATTTTTTTTTTTAGCATGTATGTATGCTATACTATTTCGGGATAACGGGAACGCCCTCTGTTAGTTAACACACTGTATATTAACTTAAAATTAGTTTAGTTGATGAACAAGAAAATCGGCGCCAATTTCCGTGTTTATTATCCTTAAAATCAATTAGTGTGATAACATTAAGATAAAGAATTAGGTATACAAATTAACATGTAAGACAATGGAATAACATTATTTTATCTGTTAAATTACCGACAGTTTAGGTAAGTATACATAGAGTGATGTGATAGAACTCAAATATTGTGCACTCTGCATAAGTTTTTTTTTTTTATATGCATATGGTATCTCGTAATTAACCATTAGAGGCCGTGACTACTTAACTGGACTATCCTATAGATGCCTTCATTACAATTAAAGCCTCCAGCCAGAAGCACTTAAGAACTAAACTAAAACTAAGGAGCGACTACGCACTAAGAGCACCCCCTGTGGGGTACGAACCTCGGCTTAGGGCGTCGCTAGAGAGGACAGCAAGGAACGGCTGGATCAAAGAGGTGCTGCATAAGAACTAGCGCGGTACAAACCCTTTTTTAGAACCCGTACCCGTTCAACCAAGTTTTACTGCTATTGAGTTGGCAGCATGTTAAATGGAAGCTGCAGTAAATGATTGGCATTGTGATCACTTTTTTTCTTTTTATGCCATCCTTATGCGTACCTACGGAAAAGAATTCAAAATCAGTTGAACGTATTGAAAAAAAGGTTTGTATAAATATCTAACCTCATTCCAAGGCGGAGTGCATGAGGAAGAGGTAATCTCTGCTCCCTCACATCCATAGTACACACTACCCTGAACGTCTGCTGACTCTGGGGTCAACTGCCGATTTCCGCGGGCCTGCGGGCGGCTTGTAATGAGTAGCTTACCGCTCGGAAAGGAACAGGCCTGACTCGACGGCGCGTTGTGTTCCATGCCTGGCTTAGAAGATGTCAGCACATAGAGTTCGGTATCCGCCAGGGCCGAAGAATAAACACTAATACGTACTTATAATGTCAGGAGAAAATAATGTCGGCAGGAGAAAAAGGATATATTTTGGAGAGTGTACGCGGGAGTTACCGCCATCACCGTTCCATTATCGATCGACATGTCGTACGGCGAGTATGCATACCCTTAACTATGTTGTTGACACCGCTACGATTTGGGCGAAACGTTTCGTCTCGTCATTGAATCATGCTGATCATGCATCGAAAGACTGCAACAATTTGCCTGCGGAGGTTTTCCCATCATATTACAATGTATGTGTCTTCAAGGCTAGAGTGAATAGGCTCATAATATAATCTAACTGGTACGTTTTACCATCAACCCTTGCATCACTGCTTACTATCAGGCCGCATCGCGGTAGATCACTAGTTTATAATGTAAAAAAAAACCAGCAAATCTCAAGTTATGAAATATGTGAGTGAAACACAAAGGATTCGGGAGTCCATCTAAATTGAAATCGCAATTGGCCTATTTATTAATGGTTTTTTAAGTTTTTAAGTGATATTCTACGTCCGATTAGTAAACATATCTTCACTATCTATCCATTTAAACATACAACACGTAATCTTGTTCTTAATTGCCATTTCCTTCCTTGAAATACTTAATGGAACATTGTAGATAGGTATCTTGATTATAGGCATTTTAAACCATAGTAACAAATATTAACGTGAACATGACTTTGATAAAACAAAAAAAAAAAAAAAAAAAAAAGAAACGCCTTTCACACCTTTTTACTCCGTCTGGGCGATAATAAAGATAGGGTTATGTTTTTGGTCCTTCTAAAAGACGATAAGCAAGAATTATTATCCTAATTCAGAGCGAATACGTCCATGAGCTATTTTAACTCGAAATCAGCGGTTCCCAAACTTTGTTGTATTGTGAGCCGGTAAATTTCATACTCCTCCGTCGTGACCCACTTAAGTTTTTGGATCCAACAAAAATTGGTATTAGGTAAAATAAAACACAAATATTGCCCGCGCGCGCTATGAGTTACATTACCTACAATCTGCCCTTCGAGCGATCATAGTTGTCTCGCTAGTCAAGAAATAATATCGAAAATCTCCTAGTACTTTTAAAATTGTAGCAATGCCTCCGTAATGCTGCGACCCGGTATTTTTTTAACGACCCGTTGCCGGGTCGCGACTGATGGGAAACGCTGCTCTAAATAATTTAAATCACAAAAACAACAGATATTACTAATAATGGATGCAACTGGATATTACTGAATTCTTTATTCGTATTTAATCAGAAATCGGAACAGTAGTTATCTTTATATTCCTTCCACCGATGATCAAACATAGGTACTTACTATAATATCGATTAGATTAATATCTCTAGTCATTGGATGTTATATCGATCTAAAGCGCCCCGATCTAGTGTTGCGTTTGTATTATAATTTGATAAGAGGTAATCAAACTATGGAGTACCAATAGAAATGACGCTACAGACTCGAGAGACTACAGTAGATAATACTTGGTGGCAGAAATACAGTTAAGATCAGAAACAGATTTGGAAAGTCTAATTTCATCTTACCATCAATGAACAATAGGAGTATGCTAACTCGGCAAGTATCGTATGAACCAACTGTTGTCCATAAGAAAACGCTTTTTAGGATACGATCATTGGACAGCTGGATGTTGGAAATAAGCTGGACATTGTGAGAACCCAAGTGTTAAGACAACGTTGGGTCCTATGCCTCTCGTAACTAGAGGTTCGACGCTATACGTACTTCACCACAATACAGTCATTGGATACTGACCTGTCTAGAAGTACAGCTTTAACGGTCTTAAGAATGTTCTGCGAACATGCAAGTACAACGCTTCTTCCTCGTATCGCATCTTATCGATGCCAAAATAGTACGAAGGTATTTAGATAGTAAATATGTGCAGTAAAGTCGCAGCAGTTCCTCATGTGTGTAGGGGACAGGATATGCGATGCAAAATCGGAGGTGAGTCACTTGCATTGGGAAAGGCGCCGCATACCGAAGGTCTAAGCCAAGAACCCCACACTTAAGAACAGACTAATAAAATTCGTGGTGCAATTCTGCATCAAGACGACCTCGTTACAATTTTAAATATCAATTGATAGTTCGATAAATATGTACAAAAACGGTCTGATTTCCCGATCATATAAAGAAGTGACTCAAAGCCGCTAACCCCAGCTTAGTATATTATCTACCGGCACACATCAAAGGTTTGGCAATAATCTATATTATTATCCATTCGACCGGCTACTGTGGCATGTCGGTTCTTCAGAAGTGTCATTATCAGAGGCGGCGCGCTTTGATCGGATATCGCGTCACACTCATATTTGCCACTAGGTAGATATTGTTTTGTGAAGGAAGTACTATGATGGAGTGGGTTATTTCCAGAAGGATTCAAATGGCGAAGGGAAAGTGGGTGATAAGATTTTAGGTAATAGTTGAGGGAGTAATATTATTTGAACAGAATACCTATCATTATCGAAATCATAAGCCATGACATATTATTTGAATGCTGGCACTCCATCGCAGTCAGAAATCACAGCAACATGATAATGACAGGTATTTATTGAGAAGCCAGTTTAACTGTTGTTTGAACTCAACACAATGAATTTTGAATATTTAATTTATCGATTGATATTATTATCAATATCTTATACATATCTATATTATGAATATTAGTTCGATACTGATTTGTAATTTTAGTATTAAGAACTTTGCACAAATCTAAATAGAGTTCGAAATACAAATACTGACTCAAAGGTTAAGGCTGGAACAAAATTTAGATTTCGTTTTGCAATAAGACGGATTATGTTTCACCAATGTTATTTCGGGAAAGGGAAGACGTAGACGTAGCGTGGGTAGGCCCCCGACAAGGTGGACCGACGACCTGGTGAAGGTCGCGGGAAACCGCTGGATGCGAGAGGCGCAGGACCGGTCGTCGTGGAGAACCTTGGGGGAGGCCTATGTCCAGCAGTGGACGTCTTTCGGCTGAAATGATGATGATGATGATGATTTTATTTCACTTTGATCTAATTTCATTCAGTAACATACATAATTAACACGTTACCTCATTTTTGTATCAATGATTCACAACATCGTATATTACGATTAAAATTTTCTTACCATCGATATAGTTCCGATTAATATTATTGATAAGTATTATTATTGTTTTGATATGTATATTTTTATCGATCTATTTTCTTCGTACATTATGTAGGTAGTCGCAAATATAGCAGCCGTGTGACATGTCTATTTTGACATTTTTATCGGAACGTCTGTCATAGATATCGAGAGGTGGTTCAAGTTGAAAGAGGATGATTCAGAAGGGAAAACTTAGTCGTAGTCGTATACAATATGTAAAGAAAACCCCGTTCGACCCAAAAGGTTAATAAAGGTTAGGTATACACATGACCAAATAAAATATGAAATTTTATATAATCGTCATAGGAACAATACTAATGAATTTTGAAATAATATTTTTTCCGCGAATTAATTCCAACGTCCCCAAAATGTGGTATTTTTTTAAAGTGACAACACCATATTAGACAGTATTATTACCTCGCTTTTTCGAAATAATATTATTTTTTTAGGGGGAATTTTATTTAAGTTTAGTCCTGCTTTGTAGGCATTATTAGAATCAGTTAACGATACCTAACAATACCTTCACGGATCGGATAGGGTTTTCTTTACATATTGTTTATGTAAAGTTGTTTAGATTGGGTACCTAATTGACTATTTAAAAATTTGATCTAAGATAAATATGTCGTGAATAGCGATATAATTTTGATAAAAGTTGCTAATTTGATTTGTGTAGTAGTGAGGCAAAGGCTGTGACGTTATTTTGTTATGGCGGCACCGGCACGTGGACAGAGTCGTTTTGGAAAGTGGGGATTGTCGAACGGTCACTTGACTTCGCATGGAGGTGCGGACCAGGGCACTTCTCCGGAGCGAAACTGTCGGTTTGCGTATTGAAATTGTTATTGCCAAGATTGGAGGGTATATTTACACTTCGTGCTTTAGTTCAAAACTTCACCTACGAAATGGACCCTTACCACCTTACCACCACATCCAGTTGGTGACGAACCCATTGCTCCGCCGTCGCTGACGTTATCAAATACAATAATTTTATTTTGCTCCCTTCTCTCATTTTAGGTTTGGCAAAAATTTACATTCCTACTCGTCCATCGGAATTTGAAGTTTAGCGATGAACAATATATTATAGTATTTATTGAAACAAAAATGACGAAATTCTTGAATTTAGATTAGAGGAACGATTTTTCTAATTTGGTAATGTGAGAAAATGTTACATTTCAAATATAACAGTTTTTTTTATGTTCAAAACCTTCACACTTTCGATCCAGCCGTCCCTTGCTGTCCTCTCTAGCGACGCCCTAAGTCGAGGTTCGTACCCCACAGGGGGTGCCCTTAGTGTGTAGCGCAATAATTTTAATTTAGTTTTAAGTGCCCCTTGGTGGAGGCTTTAATTTTACTTAAGGCATCTACAGGAAAGTTCGGTTAAGTAGTCACGGCCTCTATGGTCAATTACGAGATGCTATACCAAAAAAAAAAAAAAAAATCTGAACCTTAATACAGATAAATGCGGGTAACCCATACTTGTGTGTATTAATGTGTGTATATTTACACTTTTGTATATTTCACTGTTTTTGTGTACCTACGCTAAGCAAGGGCTCAGTTTCGGTCGAGTCACCGGGTTCGCACCCTAAGCGCATGCGCCTACACATTACAAGTAGGTACGGCTCACTCGCGCTCATGAGACAAAACAACTATACCTATACGTATGTAGATCTCTTCAAGTCGCTTCTGCCTTTGTCTTGAACCACACCAGCTCTTAGCAGCGGCTAATGTGTCAGCGCTGTAATATAATGGAACCTTTGCTGTAATCAGCGTATTAAAGTCAGGAGTGCTTTTCAGCTATCAGTTGCAGTAAAGGTGAGTTTAGGTTTATTTTATATTTTTATAAAAATTACGGTAAATAATATAAGGTTTAATGAAAAACTGCGCCCCGCGGTTTCACCTGCGTAAATTTATATCCCGTAGGAATATCGGGATAAATTCCTATGTGTTATAAGAAACTACTATGATTTAGATGATATTTGGCAAACATAGTTTATAATCTGGAGATTATAAACTATAATATGTTTGCCAAATATCAACTATATCCGTTGAGTAATTTTTGCGTGAAAAATTAAAAAAATCCATCTATCCATACTCACACATATACCTAATAGCAGTAGGATAAAATAATATGAAAAATATTTTCTGTGCTTCTGTTTCCTCGTATTTGCTTGACTAGGTGGTTGTTACCTTGTTGCCGTACAAGTGCCTCAATACGCTTCAAAATGATTCTCATTGATAGTAATAGTCAGTTTCGCAATTGTGGTGCTGGTATCATCAACACCTTAGTCTTTTCTCGTCTATCATAGGGTCATTTTCCAGTCTATTATTTTCGATGAAGCGACTGTCATTCTGACCTTTACAACCCAGTTACTGGTGAGAACGGTTGTCGGACTTTCAGATTTCTGACGACGAGTATCGACTGTTGCTTAACGTGCTTTCAAAAGTGTGGTGTTGGCGTATGTAGATGTTCAGCCATCCACGAACTAGCCACGTCAAATGTAACTTAAACATGAAGGGTTGCTATGACGCGTTGAAACCATCTTTATTCGAGTGTCAGATAAAGATGGAGCTATACAGGATGAATAGTGCTATCCCTTTTTCACATCAGAATTATGATGCTATTAAAACGTGATAGTAAGGCGTGAGATTTAGCATGATGCCCTCCAAATGAAACGGTAGGCAGTTAATTTTCAGTACACGTGTTTAAATTCTAAAGATTTAAATTGGCAGCAATTGTTTTTAATTTTGACAATTCGACAAGTTTCATTGCCTTATTTATGGTCATGACTAAATACATTTTTCAAACAAATGGAGCAATGAATTACCAATATGTTTCAAAATTATTCAAATAGAGAGTTATAGTGTCCACACTATTACAATCATTCAATCGTATCATTTTATAATTTTACGGAATCACAACTCTAATTGAGGACGCTGATTCGGTTATGTAAGTATAGACTAAGCTTTTGTATCTAGTTTTTTTACTTTTTTATTTACTGGTAACACAAGAAAGAGTTGAAAGATCAATGAATTAGTGCTGTCAATATATCAGTTTAACCCAAAACAGTGTTGAAAGTAGAGTTATGACAAATCAGATGGTTCTAATTTTTATCTTTTTCTTCATTTAATTTTATGTCTTTATACAAGTCGGCCCATAGGTACTGTCTCAACGTTGGTCAATAGCCAATTCCTTCCAGACACCTTTTATTAGAGCCAGTCAGCCCTTCCGGTACGCGTCAAGGTCATCGCACTACCCCTTTCTGGGCCGTCGTCGGCGGCGCCATCTAATTTCAGGTACCCACCGCGTTGAGGTGTTCTTTATTAAACACCAGAGGCAAAATTTTAAGATAGGTAGGAGAAAATCGTTAGATGCCGATTGTTCGCAAACTAAACTAAGGTCTGTGTTTTTTTCGTTCCATTTTATTAAGAAAAGGACGGAAGATAAATATTTGTTCAGTGTTGTTAAATTAAGATAGTCCATAGTAAGTTTAGACGTGGTTAAAACAGGGCCATTGAAAATTAGTCAATATAAGTCAGGCGCTGTTTTTTTTTTAATCCATACTAATATTATAAATGCGAAAGTAACTCTGTCTGTCTGTCTGTCTGTCTGTCTGTTACGCTTTCCCGCTTAAACCTCTCAACCGATTTTGATGAAATTTGGGACAGACAATCTTTGGACCCTGCACGCGGGCGAAGCCGCGGGCGGAAAGCTAGTGAAATATAAAGAAAAAATGAACAAAACTTTTTAGTTTAGTTTGTGAACAAGAGAAAAAAAAAGCAAAAGTAGCGACATTGATTCACGCAATTATTTCAGTAAATACAAAATCTTAAGTATTTTCTAGTAATTTAAGATACGGCGGAATTATTATTAACTAGCTTTCCGCCCGCGGCTTCGCCCGCGTGGAGTTCGGTTATATCGCGCTTTTTAGATTTCCATCGGGAACATCGAAATTTCCGGGATAAAAGGTAGCCTATGTTCTTTCTCAGGGTCTAAAGATTGTCTGTGCCAAATTTCATCATAATCGGTTGGGAGGTTTAAGCGGGAAAGCGTAACAGACAGACAGACAGACAGACAGACAGACAGACAGACAGACAGACCGACAGACAGACAGAGTTACTTTCGCATTTATAATATTAGTATGGATTGACTTTAAATGACTGAAGTAGCGGATAAAGTTGCTTTTACCAATTCAATTCTTGTACAGACGACAGCACATCAAGCTACATAATTTGTCAGATCTTCAACTTGATCTCTTAAATATTAAGGCTCAATGTGGATTGGGAATATTTGGTAATTTCGGATAGCTTGACCTGCTGTCGTCCATACACGAAACATACTTAGATTAAATTCAATCTTAACTCAGTGACAATTAATGACAAGAACTTGTTGAAAATGTATGTGGAGTGTGGATTGTGTTAATGACATATTGCTACCGGGATCAAAATATGAAAGTTCTTAAGAATCCAGGAATTGCCAGGTTTGGAAGTGGTGTTATAGTCAGCAAAAAGTCGATTAACATTTTGTTCTAAAAATCATAATTCGTGACCAAATATTTTATTATAATCGAAACCGAATTCGAATTTGATTAAAGAATAGCATTCTGTTTTTTTTTCCTTTCTCTTCTTTAACTCTTAGCTTCAATGTATTATGAAAAGCCAAAAGTACATTATCGAGTGGTGGATAAAGTTACTTTTTTCTTACTACACAAAGGTAATGTGTAAACTTCCTAACACTTTTGAAGTTAACCGCTCACTACCGAAGTGGGCACTCGGTACCTAATGTGTCAATTATAATTGGCGTTATCATGGCTAATGCATTTCATGATGTTTTAACGATGGATTAGCTTATTTTTGAGATTACGAAGTACTCAGCTGTAATGAAATGGCGAGCTTTTCGCTATGTTACAAAAATTGCTATATTTTTCATAATATTTTTAATAGGTTATCTGAGGCCAAATGAGCTGTTCAGAATTTGAGATCTCAGCGCTGGTGTTTTAACTTACTGTAATTTTTAAATAGTAGCGTTTTATCAACCCCGTGTGTTACTGGACTATATCCAGTAACACACGGAGTTGACCACTATTCTATGAATAGTACCAAACTGCCAACCCATATCCTCCCATGGGTGTCGTAAGAGGCGACTAAGGGAACTGTCACCAGGGAAGCGGGCAGCATGTAATAACAAATTACTGCAATCCAATGCCCCCCAATGGAATGAAAGCCTGGGGGGAGGCCTTTGTCTAGCAGTGGACTCCTATATTCTGACTAACAGAAGAAGAAGTTTTATTATGTTACGTTTTAAGTTTTAAAGGATCGTGTTATCTAATGCTGTTTGGTAAAATTCAAGAACATCTGATCTCAATTCGTGCAATATTCGAAATTTCGGAGGTCAAACATAGGTATTCCACGGTAGTAGTAGGTAATTGCACAACATACTAAGAGGAGCAGTTAATTATAAGTTAATGTAGTTACTTGTATATTTGACAGCCTCCGTGGCGTAGCGGTAGCGGACGCGGCCGCTGCGCAAGGTGGCGCGGGTTCGATCCCCGCACAGTGCAAGTATTTGTATGTAGGGTTGTAACGGAGGCTTGTTAGCGGAGGCGGAGGCGGATGCGGAGGCGACGAGTCTCACCTCCGCGGATGCGGAGGTTAACGGAGGCGGAGGCGGAGGTGAAAGTACATATAGAAAAAAATTAAATTTATGGTTAATTAAAACAAAATGTTTATTTTAAATACGTACATTAATAGTAGTACACTTGGTAAAAAAATATTACCTCCTTGTAATGAAAATTAAGGAGAAACAAATTGTGTTTGCCGCATTCCCGCCTCGCACTAGTTGATTCTTGACCATTTCGCGCTCAAACGCGGCCGGACGGTTGTCGAGCGTCGCAGCTTGCGCGTTATTTTTTTTTATAAATACGTAAATAAACCTTCGTTATAACTCCGCATAAAATTGTGCGGAGGCGGAGGCGGAAGCGAAGATACGATTTCTTGCGGAACTTCCGCAGTAACGGAGGCGGAGGCGAAGCTCCGTTACAACCCTATTTGTATGAATGACTATGAATATTTGCACTGGTCTGGTCGTGCCTCGGAAAGCACGTTAAGCCGTTGGTCCCGGTTGCCATACGAACATCTAGTGGCAGTCGTTACGGGTTGTTGAAGCCCTCAAAAGTCCAACAATTGGTCTAACTGCAATGCTTCGATGTCGCCTTCGGGTTGTGGAGGTCAGACGGCAGTCGCTTAACGGAAAATGTCGAAGTTTAGCCATATCAGCAGTTGGACTGGTAAAGCGGACCCCAGACTCGAAAGCTGAAAAGGCTTCGGATGCGACTGGGATTAACGCTGGTATGCTGATGACTAAGAGGAGCAAAAGTTTTCGTTTTGTCAATTCCACAATATTAATTGCGATTTTAAGCCACGTATTCCAGAAGTTCACTCAAACTCAAGCATTACTTTTAAACTTGTTTCAAACCATTTGATTGATTGAAACTAGTTTTAAGTAATGTTTAAACAAAGATCCATGCTTGATTTTCCTTCTGGAATACGGATCATAGTAACGTTTTTGAGCTGGCACAATTTTCGAACATGCAATGAATCAGCAAAATTCTTCAAAAGAATTCAGATGGTGATTTTAAGTTCCTATGTTATGGCTTATGAAATTAGTGTGCCTTTTCTAGCTACGTCAAATTTGACTTTATGATATGAGGGAACGCATTCTTCGCTGTTCCTGTCGCATTATGATTCTTCCTTTACATGATCAGTCTATAATTTTCCTATTCCTGAGACACAGGTTTCCTCGGTGAGAAGGAGTTGGCCTCAATTTACCACGCGGGCCCAGTGCGAGTTGGTAGATGCCAAGTCTTTGAAGTTCTGGCTCTCCCGTAATTTACACAAAGTAAAGCGCCTTGAGGGGTTTGATCCAACGACCTTTAACTTGTATATCGCGGAAAAGTACCACTAAGCCTCCGCTGCTTATTCCTTTGATTTAGTGGATACAATTACAAACGTACGCGCGTAAGTGCATCGGCAACATCTAAAGAAACAATATTTGGATCCTGTAAACATTTTCTGAACACTTCATTGCGTAATCGTAAATAATGAATCGCCACTACAGTGGCATACTTATACCGACACAATAGTTGGCATTGTTTTCAGCAGCTTCTACTTCATTACATTACACATTGTGTTCGATGTCAAAGCTGATTGTGCCTTCCGCTCGGTAGTGACAGATCGTTATTGACGGCTTGCTTTAAAAAGTAAAACAATAATAGACGGTTCCTATAAACAAAAATCAAACGTTTCACTTACAAATAATAGTAACTTGCTTTATTTCCAACCTTCTTCTTCTTCTTTCAGTGCCTCTTCAATCCTAAATATTGGCCGTCAGCTTCTTGTACCCATTCTTGTCAACCGCGAGTCGGAACAGTTTATCGGCGGAAGTACCTAATGCCGGTCCACTCCCTGATGTTTCAGGAGCCACGATTTTCTCTTTCGTTCAGCGCGCCTCTTCCTTTCTACCTTGCCCATCATAATCAGTTGGAGTAGCGCATATCTATCGTTTCGGAGCACGTGGCGGAGATATTCTAATTTGTGTTTTTTTATTGTGAGCAACAACTTTTGAGACATTTGTACGCGCTGAAGGACGGTGTCATTTCTGACCTCTTGGGTCAGATGCCAAACTAGGCATTTAAATAGTTTTCGTCAGCTATAAGATATATATTTTTTTAGAAAGGATTTACTATGCAAAGCTATGCGATCTTTGGTTTATTACATTCGGCCGTCAGACGCCTACTTCTGTTTAGCAGAAAGACGTAAGTACTGTTTATTTGTCTCAAACGATTGATTTCTGCATTCATATGCTAGGATAGCTAGTAGCAATTCCTGATGTCATATTTTGTAGCGAATATAATGGTGTTCGCTATAAGGCGTGAGCTTGAAACTTTAAAAACTGTTGTGCGTCTCATCCAAGTCCGAATTCAAGATCCGAGTTCATTCGGAACTCTTCGGAGTTCTAATCTAACGCATATTCGTGTGCATGTCCCTATACATAATAGAATCTATGGCCACTTCGAACCGTCATGTCTCAAATACGGAACGAATGCAATGCAAAATCGCTATTAACACCTCAATGCTTGGAAATAGAATTTAGCGCTCGCCTAAAAACAAAAATGTGTTGACGTTTTTGACGAAAGATATTTCCATATTCATTTTTGAATGACCAAAAACACTATCATGTCGCGGAGTTTACCTACATCTCGGGGTTTGGAAATTTCATTCATAAAGACAACGCAAAAGTAAATATTTGGTTACGATGTTCAGTAAAAACATGTACTCAACATACAATAGTGAACTTTAGGGAGTTTTTTTAAGGTTGAAAGTTCTTTGGAACTAATGTATCGTAAATACATCCAAAACACACATAATGTAGCACGGCCTGACGCCACTTAAGGCCACCCAAGAAGAAGTTTTTGCACGCATCGGATTAGCTTACAGTTTATTTTGAAGCAAAGATCTGTGAAAATAATCACACTTTTTACAACTACCTACTAGACCAGAGGTCTGTCAATGTGGCACTGACATGTCCACTGCGTTTTTGGGAACTTATTCATGCCTGAATGTTTTAATTACGCCACGCTCTGTTAGTCAGAGTAAATACGGAATTAAAGGCTTTTGTCGCCGTTTTTGGTCGGTTATAGTTATACCTACAGGTCTAGATGATTCAATATACGACCATAAGTAATCATAGAAAATTTGAAATCTCTATGGTACAGTGACAGGAAATCTTATCACCAGCCAACAGTGGTCGATCTTCGACCACTGTTGACTGGTCATTGGTTAATGTATTTTTTATTCCTGTAAGTCGAGCCATAATTTTTTAAAACCCAATCAAACTCAATCGGTGAAATTTGTAAAATCGTATGATTTTTATGAAAACTGGAACTATTATTAAAGTGTTTTTCTACATACTGGCAGGCATAAAACTTTTAATGCTTTATCTATTACATAATGCTGCACATTATATGCTCTATCCCAACTATTATTCTGCAGAAAATCTTAATCGAAAGCATTTTGGGTAGTTTTCGAAACTTATGCTTTTAAATTGTTTACATATTCTGTCAACCACTCCGTAGCAAACCAACATTCACGTTCACACAAAGGCACTTCCACACCACTAGATTAAGAAGTGTAACGACACTCCATATCAATGCGTTTGCCACTTCAAAAACGCAATTTCTGCTAAGCATCAACACTCATAACGTGACACAATTTCACGCCATTTTGACTTCAATTCTTATAAAATGCTACTCAGTTACATAGACCACACAACGTATGTTTTTTTTTTTTCAAATCTTTTACAATTTCCGACCTTATTTGGTAACGACTAAGATTTAATTTTTCGAAATAATTGTCGTGGTCTTTCATGCCATGCATTGCACATTTGACGGTTTCGATTTCATTGTCAATTGAATGTCAATCGAGACGTATTTTGTATGATTGTCCTTATTTGAAGTGTTAACAAATTGTTTGTCGTATCGCAAATTGATCTGAGAATTGATGGTTTACAATGTATTTTTTTTTAACTACTGAATTTTTATACTTTCAGCTGTGGGTTTGGTGCAGTAGATCGATAACTACCTACTACCTAATTTTAAGTTATAAATTATTGTTACGTTTTGTTAGATTTAATCCAAGATTTGTATTTTAATTCAGTTTGAAATCTGTGATGCTTATCTGTTGAAAGAATATTAAAGACAGCCAATAGGCAGATGGTCAATGTATAAAATTACAATTGGCTCAAATTAAATCGCAGTTTACTACATCAAAGTCTCGAAGCTTCTGAATATAATACAAAGTCATATGATATCGTTTTTCTCTCTTGGGCAGAAAGTAAAGGCCTGTAAATAAATAAGGTATTTCTTTGTGCCCGAGAGAGGCAACATTAACAATGAAAAAGTTCTAGTAGAACTACCTAATTATTTTTGCTCACGCAAAGTTTAATAACTATTTCACCATATTCTGCTGCCCTTTGCTGTTCGTAATTAAGGTCATAAATGAAAGTATTATGAGCGTTACGTAATAGTTAATACTGTACACTTATAATTAAAATGAAAATAATCCGGCACATCGAGATAAAATCACGATGTACGTGGCAATTTTGAGTTTCATTTTGTCGTTTGACAATACATTGAAAGTGACAATTGCTTTCGGTACGTGTCAAATAAATGTCCTGCAGTGACCAATCACCGAGATTATTTGCTATTTTTATCATGATTTGCCATATGATTTTCAACTTTATATAAACTGGTTTAAGGGAGTGAGGTTTGTTTTTAGGAAGGAAATATAATTTTGACAGGATCAAAGTTACAATGTTTGTGTGTTGAGGACCCCTGTTTGAACAACAAATTAGTTCCATTATACTGTTATGTGTAGGGAAGTAATGAACTTCAGGGGGTGACAAAAAAAAAAAATGTCCAAGTTACTTTTAGTTGGCCGTATTATTTTTCATGTTGGTGAGGGGCTTTCAATAGGGTCTAATCATTACACGCTGAGAAAAAGGTTTTTCCTATCGGCAGTTCTGCTTCGAATTATCTTCGTTTTATCTTTTACCCAGTTTCATAAAAATCGGTCCATATAAGATGACGCCTATTCATGTTTACATAGGATTAAAAGACCACCAAGCGAAAAATGCTCAAGTAATAAAAATAAAAATCCTAGTCATTAAGATATTTTGCATAACACGAACAAAAACTGGCGCATGTATCCAGAAAAAATACAAAGAAGCGTTCAGGCCGGCGTCTTTTAAACCATTCAAAGTAATAAAGTAGAACAACAGCGACTCATAAAGTTATTTTTTTGTCTAAAAGCAACAATTGGTCCTACTGTTGGATAGCATTGTAAACTTCCGAATTGTGAAGAAAAGTTACTAACGGCAATTAGCGGCCGTGCACTAAAGGCAAAGTTGTAGAAAATATCCATCTTTGCCCCAACTTGGCAAAAAGGCTAAAAATTGCATAAAAAAATTTTATTGCAGGAGGCGAAACTTAGTAGGATCCGAATCTTAGGTGAAATTTTTATTGCGCAAAATACATTTGGAGAAATTGTGATAAAAAACAGCACTAACATCGTTAACAAAGAAACCGTTATAATTTTTGAAGACGCATTTCTTTAACGGTAAAAATGTGTTACAGATTTTTTGTTGAAGAAAGTAGGTAACTTAATAAGTAGGTACGTGAAACTCTCTGTAATATTTATTTAGACTATTATACTAGATATAATTGCCCAATAAGATACAACCATACCAACAATAGGTTTAACCCTGTCCCCTAAACTAGGCTAGGTTTAGGGGACAGGGTTAAACCTATTGTACCTATTATCATCATCATCATCCCAGCGTTAATCCCAGTCGCATCTGAAGCCTTTTCAGCTTTGGAGTCTGGGGTCCACTTTACCAGTCCAACTGCTGATATGGCTAAACTTCGACATTTCACCTATTGCACCTATTGTAATGCAGTATAATAAAGGCTCGGCAGCCAGGCCCTAATGAAATGTAAAAAAAAAAAAATGAAAAAATATTTTGTCCCAATAAAATATTTGTGAAATATTTGTTGTAATTTTGTAGGTACGTAAATAGGGTTAAGTAATTGCGTAACCCACTTCAAACGACAATTCGAGAGTTTTGCGGGATTATTTGAGTGATAGGGATAAGTTAGTTATACTCTCAAAACGGTGAAGGGAACATCGTGAGGAAACCGGCATGTCCTAGAGGCAAAACTTCGAAGATATGTGACATTTATCAACCCGCACTGGGCCCGCGTGGTGGATTACGGCCCACTCCCTCTCATCGAGAGGTGGCCTGTGTCTAGGCTTGCCAGACCGCCGGGAAATCAGGGAATGTCCCGGAATCTTGCCTCTTGTCCCGTGTCCAGGAATTAGCGCTCATTGTCCCGGATTTTAAAAACTTATAATTTTTTAACAAAATAAACTAGCAACGAATGAATTGACATGGCTGCCCCGATTTTTCTACCGATTTTAAGCTTCTGCAAAATCTTTTGGAAAACACCCTATTACTGGCTTTTCTAAAGATTCAGACGAGGAGCTAAGAATGAGCGAGCTTTTTTTAGACGTTCGAGACAACTGGTCAGACACGTGCATGAGTTTCCTGCGATCGGACCCATTGCTTTTCTATAACTGTCTCTGATTTGATAAGTTCCTATCTGGCAACTCTACCTGTGTCCCAGTCGTGGGTACATTATAGGCTGAATATGTAGGTATGTATGTATATTTTTCTCAATAAAATACTTGGTTTGGCTTAGGTTTGAGTCCTTTCTGTTTAACTACGTCTAATTATTGTATTTATTTGCCATAGCATTTATGCCGCGCGGCCCTATGATGCAGCATGTCGAGAACTAGCCCATGAGGGAAGCACGTTCTCATAGATCTAACTTCCGACATACTGCCTATGAAGCCGCGCCACTTTCACAACACAGATCAATATTTTTTATTGAGTGATTTTCATTCAGAAATATCACAATAAGGTATTGTGATATTTCTTCGATTCTCCCATGAAAATATTGATCTAAGATTAATGCTCCCAAAGACCGTATGTTTGGTTACAATATCCCTGAATAGACATTTGTTTTAACTGATGCTTCATAACTATACCAAAACCAATTACAAAGAATATAAAAAAATATGATTGACTTATAAAAGTGTTTGTACATACAAACCTACTTACAAAAAATAAATCATTTTACATTTACCATCAACTTTGTACGTATTTTTCTGTTCCTTTCTTCATGTCTGTTTATGAAAAAACAGCAAAAATAAAGGTTATGAAATTTCTGTGAGGAACAGTCTTCAATGGAGGCTGTAATTATGCATAATAGAGTACCTACCTCAAATAAATGATGTTAAGATAAGAAAAAGATAATTTAACAGCAAAAGGAAGAATCTCACTTCAAAATTACAAGTCTTCAGAACGTTCGGCCTTCACTACTTCCCAATACTTTTACTAAGAAGAAAAAGTGGCGCTACAACCACTCCAAAAGCACGGTACTCTGAAAATTTCTGCCAAAAAATGGACATAAAATAAAACGAAATTTCGCCAGCAGCTGATCCCAAATCCTTTAATTAAGAAGAAAAAGTGCCACTACAACATCCCCAAAAGCACAGCATGCTGAAAAATTTGCCCCAAAAATGTACCTAAAATAGAGCGAAATCTCGCCAGCAGCAGAAGGTAACTGTTTTAACAATTGGGTTAAAACAGTTACAATTTCTTTTACTTCATCACTTCGGATCCTTTCGGTACAGTTAGTTGTTGTATTATGAACTTACGGTCGTAGTTTTATTGTTTAACTGTTTGTATACTTTTATAACCAGGCTACTTTCTTTCCGTTAGTCCAATTACGACTCTTTGAAGATGCCGGCGATGTTACCTACCGTTTCTGTGTTTAGTAACAAATATGAGTGGGTGTTGAGAAATATTTGGGTATGTTCATGTTTCCTTGTGGAATAAAATTTTAAATGTATTTAGCCTGTCTGGAACAGTCAATGTAAATTAGGTTCTTAGGTAAGTGCCATAGTATTTTATATTTCATGACGTCACGATGACGCCGACACATCCTCTACAGTAAGGGTCAAAAGTGGAGTGCCACTTTGACCCTTATTGTTATTGTAATAAAGTTCAAAAGTGGTAATTGCGCTTTTGACCGCAAGGGTCAAAAGCGCATCATTAAATTAGCATTGTAAATTAGCATTAGCTGTTTTTAATATATGTTTATAGTAAGTATTTGTAAGTTTTTATGTTATTATAGTATTGCATATATTTATATGGGCCTTGATGACTGAAATAAATTACTTCACATCAAAAACGTTGACCAAAAGACGTTTCGTATTCCGCTGTTTTCTTTTTTAAAACACTACAGCTCTCAATTATTTTTATATCAAAACTAACTTTCCCCCCGCCGCTTGTAATGTTCTTCCAAAGCATAGATCCGTTCGTTTGTGGAGTTCTGCAGCCACATTTGGGCTGGTGCTGCAAAATGCCACCTGGCAACTTTAGATTCGGTCGAGAGGCGTGGAAGAGGCTAATTGGAGCCCCAGATTTGGTTCAAAACGGGATAGGATAGATGCTCAGATAGATGCATGTTGGAAAGTGTAACTGCACTCTAGGAAAGTGCACTCTAGGAATTACTTCTGTATCTATCGTAGGTGTATCTGTATGAATTGAAAAAATATGGGATGGAAATCAAATCAAATCAAAATTGTTTATTCCAAATTAACCATCACTTGATACTTTTGAATAGTCAATGTCGGTCAGTCCAAGAAAAGTGAAGCTAAATTGCACGTTCCAAAGCGTAGATCTCTATAGAGAAGAACGTGCAACAAACTCCATGGACACTCTTTTAAAATCATAATGTATGGGTTACATTACTTCTTTACATATTTATGTTGCTTCTATCATGTGAGCACAATGTATAATTATAAAAATAAATGAAAATATAGAAAATGAATTAAGCCCACTGGCAGCTAAGAGATGACCAGTCTCCACTGACGGCCCCCGTTCACGAGCATGACGCGCACATCAGCCCCACTTAGCTCAATTTTGAAGGGAACCAATTAACCCAACAACACGCGCCACCATCAGCAAGACATTTGAGTGAGCATGACAAACTCTCAACTGCCAATCTCGTAATGTGAAACAAGTTATATATATATATAAAAAAAAAGAACAAACCATAGTCCTTGGTGCCTCACATCACTTTGCAAAATCATGGTAGCAAAATATTATGCACAATGTTGTAATAAACAAATCCTTTGGAACTTCAATATTAACTAAGCTTAAAGTATAATCTAGAAATTAAATAGAGCAACCAGCATTATATTTCATTAAGAAAAGGATGGAAGATGCACACTAGTAGGTACTCGAGTATCTCTTCATATTATATCTCTTCGTGTCAAACTTAAACTTACATACACAAACAGCCAGGCCCGAAACAGCTACGTGTAGGCCATACAAATATTTGTTCCGGCGGGAATCAAATTCGCGACACGTGGCTCAGCAGTCGATCGCACGTCCACTGTACCTAACGTGTTGTGAAAGTATGAGTTTAGTCTACAAATATTAGACGTGTAGTCCTGTCAAATTAACGCGGTTGTGCATGTATCTGGAAGGAGTGATCATATTTATAGGTGTAGTCTACAACATGTTAATTAATTAACGCACTTCCTGAAAATAGTTTGTTCAGAATCGTTTACTGAATCGGTTTATATCATCCGTACTATCCATACTAATATTATAAATGCGAAAGTAAATCTGTCTGTCTGTCTGTCTGTTACGCTTTCCCGCTTAAACCTCTCAACCGATTTTGATGAAATTTAGCCCAGACAATCTTTAGACCCTGAGAAAGAACATAGGCTACCTGTTATCCCGGAAAAAATTGATGTTCCCGAGGGAAATCTAAAAAGCGCGATATAACCGAACTCCACGCGGGAGAAGCCGCGGGCGGAAAGCTAGTTTTTAATAAAGATACTTTTTTATCCCAAAAATAATTTAAACTACGGAAATTATTGTCATATTAACCCTGTTGTTTGTACAGACTTTTAAAGTCGCAGTTTTACTTGTAGGTATTCATACAAATTTAATCTTTCAATATATAACAAAACAAAAATAACCATAATCCAGGAACGTTAAGGTTTTAGTTCTCCAAGAATTGGTATAACTAGTTTAATAAGTGCTAATGAATATACAATACATGATAAATAAAAAAAACAGTGCAGGTATGTATTATGATTTTAACATACTATTCTAAATGGGGTGTTTGAGGGTATGCGTTTATTACATTACAATATTTTGTATACAAATAGTCTAATTCAGTAACTTTATGTTTAGGACTAACATATACCCCCTTATTCATAAACGCTGCTTAAAGTTAACTAGTGACTAGCGATTCTTTAACCATACATTTTTGACCTTTGAACGTCACCTAACTTTAATCATCGTTTATGAATAAACCCCTTAACAATGTGGTGTTTATTTATAAAGGATGATTTAGTTAAGTGACGTTAAAAGGTCAAAAATGTATGGTTAAAGAATCGCTAATCACTAGTTAACTTTAAGCAACGTTTATGAATAAGGGGGATTAAGTTTAACGTTCTTAACGATAGTTTAAAAGGTGACCACATTTTTCACATATATGCTGAATTTTCTTTCTAGATGTATAGGTTATTGAGGTTAATTTACCTAGTCACATTTAACAGTAATTAGCAAGTATTGCTCATAAACGAGACCTTATGAGCTGAAAGGTAACCTAAATGTAGTTATGGACACGTAGACTGTTCACAAAAGAACAATGACCACTTTCCATACATTTCAAAACCTGACAATAAAAGTTAATGTATAGACATGAGGTAAAGTAGAAAGATTACCTGTAAGCTTAGAAAATAACGCCTCATTGTCATTTTAACGATTTAAAGGCTACGAATTTTTAAAAATATTACTAAATTTTACTTTTTAGGTTCGGATTTGTCGTTAAGACTTAAGAGTGTTAGAACTAAATTATTAACTCTCGAATTGTAATCTATAATAGGAATATTTTTTATTTTATATACTTCTTCCTTTAACTCCGGTCGCTGCTTAGACTTGACGATTGGCAATAAAAATAAAAGTAACTCTGTCTGTCTGTCTGTCTGTCTGTTACGCTTTCCCGATTAAACCTCACAACCGATTTTGATGAAATTTGGCACAGACAATCTTTAGACCCTGAGAAAGAACATAGGCTACCTTTTATCCCGGAAAAGTTTAATGTTCCCGAGGGAAATCTAAAAAGCGCGATATAACCGAACTCTACGCGGGCGAAGCCGCGGGCGAAAAGCTAGTAATATAATAAATCTAGTGTTCAGCATACCCAATTATTTTACAACAACAATAAGTTGCACTTACTAAAAGTAGTAAGAATTAGCTACATTTTTGGTAAAGAAAAATGATAATTAGTTTGAGTAGCCTCTAAAAATCATGTTCTGTTCTATTGACAAAAGCAAACACATACATAACTACCCAACACATTTTATTGGCTTACGGGTATACATACAGTAGGTACATACAGAGTTGTGCCGACAATACGACAATAAATGAAAACACAGATCATGCTGGCTCATAGGAATAATCCTGAACCATAGAAAAAAACCTAGCATCAAAAATAAAAAAAATGAAAATTTCAAACAAACTAAATCGCATAAAATTGCAAACGGAATAGAACAGCCTTTAAAATATTGGTTCAATGACCTCCGATCAGCGGGAGACAGCGTGTTCCTGTATCGACTTGCTTTTTCGCGCCATTATTATTAAAGTTTAGTACCGCTGGATACGGCGGTCATCAACCTGTAAGCGCTTCCTTATCAACATGTACATCATGTAGAAAATGTGAAAAATTAAAAATAATTTCCTGTGACTAAACTAATGGATATATTTATATAATTTTTTAAGGGTAGACTGAGAATGTGTTGAGGTACACGATGTTTAATTTATTGTCGTATTGTCAGCACCACTCTGTATATTAACCAAAAAGGGAAAAACAAATTATACACTATGTTTTGAGTGAAATAATTTATTCATTATCATCTAAATCTTTTATAACAACATCGTCAAGAAATTCTGATGGAGCAGATATATTTTTTTGATACCTAAGCCCATCCAAGATACCACAGTAATGTCATAACGTGAGTGCAACATCCTATGGTTCGTCGACCGACCAAACAATTGCAACAATATTCAACTATACCAGCTCTGCCAGACACATTATTTTCTATTACAATGTAGACATCATATTGTTTTCTTTTTGAAATTTTTTGAAATTTGCTGGACTTTAACTTTCCTCTTATTTATGTTAAGTCACCACTTCCTCTGCGATTGTATTGAGAAAAATCTTGTGTGTCCCTACATATTTATATTCTATATTATACATGAAACCGAATATCTTCACCTTAATACGATCTGGCTTGCCTTATCAAGTAAGTCATCATCATCTTCCCAGCGTTAATCGCAGTCGCATCCGAAGCCTTGTCAGCTTTGGAGTCTGGGGTCCGCTTTACCAGTCCAACTGCTGATATGGCTCAACTTCGACATTTTCCGTGAAGCGACTGCCGTCTGACCTCCACAACCCGAAGGCGACATCGAAGCATTGTATTTAGACCAATTGTTGGACTTTTGAAGGCTCCAACAACCCGTAACGACTGCCACTAGATGTTCGTATGGCATCCGGGACCAACGGCTTAACGTGCTTTCCGAGGCACGACCAGACCAGTGCAAATATTTATATTCATGCATACAAATACTTGCACTGTGCGGGGATCGAACCCGCGCCACCCTGCGCAGCGGCTGCGTCCGCTGCTACGCCACGGAGGCCTTATCAAGTAAGTATCTAGAGCAAACAATATTAACTCACTATAACTTAATCTTGAAAACCTAAGTAAATTATCTCGGTCATCTTTTATACTCTGAAAAACAGTAGAGCTTCTGTTTATATGTATTTAGTTCCTCAATCAATAGGGCTAAATTATTTTCAAAATTAATTCTTTCTCTCTAATTATTGCAGTTCTAGCTAGAATTATCAAATGTCAAAAAGAATCATTTCAATCATCCGGCCTGAATTAAATACTGAATGATCAATTTATTTAAACAACATTTTATTTTCAATGAATCTATATTAAACAAAGACTAATAAAGAAATACATATTGATTGAATAAAACGTAAGATAATGTATGAAACGTGGAAACAGCAACGGATAGAAGTCAAGTAATAGTGCCTAAAATGGAACGTTGTAGAAAAAGGTAACGCGTTCGAAACATGGTATTAAGGTCCGTATTCCAGAAGGAAACTCAAGCATTCACTTCTGTTTAAACATTACTTAAAACTAGTTTCAGTCAAGTGGCTTGAAATGAGTTTAAAAGTAATGCTTGAGTTTTGAGTGAGCTTCTGGAATACGGACCTAAGTGTGGGTTCCATAAAAGTATGTAAAATAAACTGATCGAAAAATAGAAAAATATTTTTTCCGGTTCTTTTAAAATTGTGGTCAGTGTAGGTAAGTGATACATAATAAAATTAGCTAAATTTTAGCATTTATTTCATTACTATACATTGTCAGGTGAAAAATGGTCATTCTTCATTAACCAATAGCTAAAACGGAAAATGCTAACCTCGATTTTCTTGTTTACAAACTAAATTTAATTTAAGTTCAGAGCATCATTTTCTTTATATTTTATTTAGAAAATGACGGAAGTTAAATATTAATTTAGTACTGTCAAATTAGTCCGCGCCTGACGTAAATCGGCGTATTTTAGTAGCCATGCTTTCAATCGCATCTAAACTGTCTATGGAGTGACTTAATTTCCTCCATCCTATTCTTAACGAAATAGAAACAAGAAGATGGACTGAACTTAAAACTAGTATTTTTAACAGCATCTCTTTCTGATATGAACGAAAAAAATTGTAGGAACCTCAGGTTTGCAAAAAACAGACTGCATAAAACAACCATTTTGAAGGAAAAACTACAAAAAACTTTTTTTTTTGTATTTCTTTTGTCCATTTAAAAGTATTTGCCCAATTTGCCATTACTTTACTAATAGATAACATTTAGGCAAACAACGTTTCTAAAAAAACAGCACAATACAAATCTAACTGTTAAAACTCTTTGCAACTCTTTCGCCAAATTACAAATTGCCAAAAACCTCAATAAAGACATAAAAAAATAAACGCCAAAATATAAAGATATAAAAAAGCTAAACAATAAAACCCTTTGCGTATAATACTATTTTTTACCCTTTGGCTGTTAAAAAGCTATTCGCGCTAAAATCAAAAACATGCAATAAAATTGACAATCGCGTTACCCGTTCGCAATTTCGGCGAAATAAACGTTTACAAGGTTATGCACCAAACTCTTGAAAATGACCATAGACCATTATAATTCTAAGTGCAACACCTTAAGGTTGATATTCCCTAAAACAACTTGTTTCTTATTTAACAGTTAAACACGCGAGCATTGTTATGTACCCTGTACGTAGCCGTAACTAAGTCCGTTTTGTTTGGACGGTTATATTTTTGAATAACAGTTAAAAGGAACCGCTATGCGTCAGAAAGAGTTGCATTTATTTGGGATATTTCAAAAACCATTGTCTCCTTTGACTTTTGTCCTTCGCGCAAAACAGTGGAACTCATAAATTCTATTTTATGGTAAATGAAAGGGTTACCCTTTGTCTAATAAAGGGTAATTAGGATGTAAAAGTGAAATTCTGTTTGCATTTAGGCGCATTAGTAACGCCTATTTGTGAGAGTTTAGAAAGGGTTGTTACTTTCACTGAGACATTTCATATTCATTTTAAGAAAAGAAATAAATATGAAGAAAGTTCCAAGAAACAATAATATGTATTTTCTTCATGGATAAATAAATGTTAAGGATATGAATGCGAAGGATATATGGTCTTATAATGATTATAACTTGATAATTAACATTATTATTAACTTGTTACAATTGATGGTAAACTAATTCACAATATGTGTATAAGATTGGTTAAAATACCTAAAGGTGTTTGGCAAATGAATCCTGGAGTACCGACCGCGAATTTCGGCCAGCGCACACCACCTAGAGCTAGATGTAAAGACGACCTAAAGAAGATGGCTGGAACAGACTAGATGTAGACCAATATGGAGGGGAAGGGACGGGCTATATCCAACAATGAACTGCTAGGCTGAGTTGACACTAAGATCGTCTAAAACCCATTTATGCAGTTCAATAAAGAATTACAGGCTGGAGTAGATAAAATCGAAATTCCTCACAGAAATGTAACTAGTATCTAAATATCTAACAATATAAGTATTGATAATAGTGACAGGAAGTTGATGAAAGTCTATCAAGTCATCATCATGTTAGGCCTGTCTACTAGTATTGTTATTGATTAACGTCTAACGCAAAGACTTATAAAGGTTTTGAAATGGCACTGCAGTAATTCTCAATTTTCAAATTAAGTTGCTTACGAAATAATTAGGTACTTAGTAATAAAATTAAATTATGAAAATTAGCAAATTATGTCTTTATCATGATTTTCATCTCTATATTTATGGGCAAGGTTACTAACTAGCTAAATGGTTAGCAAGTTAGTAAGCTGGGAATTAATAAGAGTATGGACTCTTATTAATGCCTTAAAGGAGTCATACGAAATAACGGTTTGGCACTAAGAGAAGTCTAGTATTCCGGGATCCCTAACAAAAATTAGTCATAATAACAATTATTATTATGAATCTCAATTCGTCTCGACCTTTAAAAGCGAAACTTTATATTCGATGTCAAACAAAGACATAATTCATCCACTGTTTAAAAACAAGGGAGCAAAAACTTCGTTGAAAGTAAGAACAGTTATTAACTACTATGGAAGTCTGCTCTTATAAAATGCTCCACTTTGAAATATTTATTGGTTTCCATAAAATTGTCAACAAAAAAAACTTCTAACTGTCGCCAAGCGTGCGCTGTTAAACTTGGGAGCAGTTCTATAACGGAGCCTTGAACTAAAAGACGACAAGTTACAAATGCCAAGAATAGATGCGTTCTTAGAAATGGAAACCGAAATTTTGACTAAATGCGGTGACAAATGCAGCGTGGAGGACTCAAACAATGACGCGCAAGACGTAAGCGTGCCTACGTGTTTTGACCATTTCAATAAGTATAGAAAAGAATAAGTTACCAAAGTAATTATTGGACGAACAGTTTTTAACTGTAGCCTAGCGGGGTGTTGGGTCATTACAATGTGAGGGCAGATAGGCGTGAACGTGTACAGTTTAGACGTACTGTTTATTTTAAAAGGACATTAGAGTAAGGGCACAGGTGGACAATGAATATCCGATTCATATTCACTTTCAAGCGTGAAGTAATTTCGGTATTATTTGTGTGCACAAATACGTCACTGCTCTATTGATTAATAATACATTACATGACCACTTTTCCGTATTGGTGTTGGGTTTACCAATTGTCATTTCATTCTGTGTTCTGTTTCGAGTTAACTTCACTGAATCAACTATCATCTGAACCGAACACTTAAAAATTATCAGTTAAAAACGAATGTCAAATCAAATGTCCAACATGTGTTTAGGTACCTACACTCAATGGGTAATGCAGTAGCATACAAGATTTATGTCAAAATTATCTTCGATCATCGAAAAGAGGTCTAAAATTCATAAAAACACACGCGAATCGGTAAAAAATGTCAACCACATGTGTCAGGTTGAAATTCGAGATCTTCGACTTCTGTATCAAGTTTGTCAGTCATTTGGGCGTTTCGATTTCGCGGAGAAATTCACCGAAACGGCGTATTTGATGGCTAATCCTACGGTTTAAATAGGTCGTGAAATCGTTGTGGAACAAAAAATAAAATTCTGAGGTATGCTCATCTCTAATTTATTGTGACTTATGTTAATCGCTTCTTATGAAACAGTTGCATCTTTCGGCATCTTTCTTTAGTCTTTCTAAATTAAGTAAAGCATGTTTAATGCAAATCAATCATAATCTTTCGTTTTTTGGTGATTCTTCAATTACTGAAGATTGGTAGTCGACTCTGAATGTATGTATTTAATTTTTGTTTTTGCAAATCATACCGTGAGGAATTAGAGCAAATCACAACTTTTCTTGGTGGTAGGCCATAACATCGGCTGCCGTCAGAAATTACCACCTATCAAACAAAGCATTGCCGCCAAGCGATTCGTCGTGTTCCGGTATAACGTCTGGCGAAGCCAAGCAGAAAAAGCTGATCAGTTGTGTTGCGATGTGTGCCGGGTACGATGCGCCAAATGTTGTTGTGTCCAGAGGAGGGTGTCCAGATCAATCTCCCTCTGGCGCAGCATCGTTGGTCGTGTTGTTGAGTTAAACATTGCATCACCTCTTTCAACCGCCGTCTTCCTTCCTATTCCATCAGCTTTTTTTTAGTGAATAGGCTCTTAATAAACTAGTGCGCTTTACTAACAACGATTGCATCACTGCTTAGCATCAGGCGGGATATCGGTCGTAGCACTATGTAGTTTATAATTATAAAACATTTTTATTTTCAAAAATTTCATACCATTACTCTCTGTGTTAGTATTAATTTAATTTGACTTATTGTCATTAACATAAAAGTGCGCGATTATGTCACTCAAGGAAAACTCAATTAAAATATCGGACATTGATTATTCATAGAATGTTCATTGATTAGTAATTTGCTCTCTTACTAATAGCTGTCATATCAAAATGTGTCATGCTTTTATTACTTACATATGTCATTGAGTAGTGTACAAAATTGTATCGCTTTAAAAGTTCTGCGAAGAGCTCCTCATTAAATATTAGATAGGTACGGATGATAGCAGGCCAAACTGCTCGAAAAAGTCAAATATTCCCAGTCAGTATTGAGCCTTACTTCTTTAGCAATATAGATGACAATCAAATAAAGAAACTGAACAGATTGTAGTAACTTGATGTGCTATTATCTGTACATATTCAATGGCATGTTGTTGTTTGGATTGATACATATGTATATGTTTTATGAAGCGTCTGTTTAAAAATGATATGACGATACTAACTGACTAGCCAGACCAACATTTAGTACCGTAAGGTTCATTTCCAGAGTCTAGCTCTCCCTTTGCATCTACCCTAGCTGATATCGGCCGACATATCTTTCACATAGTCATGGCGGCCTAGTGGTTAAAACACCAGCCTCTCAAGTACCCATGAGTGTGCGGGTTCAATTCGAGATCGGGCAAGTACCAATGTAACTTTTCTAAGTTATATGTACTTTCTAAGTATATCTTGGGCTGATTACAAGATGAAGAAAAACTTCTTGAGGAAACCTGGGCTTTCAGTCTGAAATCGCCAACCAGTATTGAGCAAGCGTGGTGATTACGCTCAATCGTTTTCTGTAAGAGAGGTGACCTGTGCCTAGTAATGGGACGATAAAAATGTTGGTGATGATGATAGCCGCATATTCTCATTTAGGCGTGCCAAAACTAGAAAAGATGAAAAAGTACCTATATTTTATTGTAGGTACAGACGACAGTAGGTACATCAACAATCTGTCAAATTTCTTTATTAGATTTTCATCTTTATCGTAAAAGCATTAAATTCAAGGTAAATAGGAAATATTTGTCAATTTCAGGTAGCTTGACCGGCTGTCGTCCATACATTCATGAAACAAATAACATTAAAGATATACAATGGATGAGCTTATTTTGCTAACTGCGATCTCTTCCAACCAAGCCACCCTGAAATGGACAATTATTTGCCTAGAAATAATCATTTAATAACCAAATACAACTTAATTATTTATAATACAAACACCACTTGAAATTAAAAAATTAACTCCAATAAGTACGATGTATCAAAAAATACCCAAAACTATTGCAACAGTTCAAGCAATATCACTATTAAAAAGTACCTAATAAGGATACAATCACAGGGTGTCGAGATAAAGATAATGTGCCAGTTCACAGCAATTGTAACTCAATCGGTGGGCGGATGGATGGCATCTGGCTCCTTATCAAGCGCTCCCGCCTGCTGACTGTGACGATTAGTATCAGTAATCATGTGACATAATGGCTACAGGGGCTTACAATATTTGTGAGCTGTATGGTGTGTAGGATCGATAAAGCAGCAGGCCTTGTTTGAGTAAGTAGCTAAGCTATGAGATTCCATGTCATGGTTTAAGTCAAAAAGAATATACACTTTCGCACTCAAATTCCCTAATACATTATTACCATCAATTTGTATAATTTTGGACCTTTATTAGTAATAAAATTTGTTTGCTCAACAACCTAAATAGCGCAATGAATGTTGTTGAACTTTCAAAATGAAATCCATTGCTATTGCTTTGATAGTATATTATGCTACAGCCTTGCTGAACTCCACAAAAACAACCGCGCAAAGAAAACGGATCACGAATGTTATTGGCTAACCATTTGTTGAATTCGCACAGAAATTATATTTACAAAACAAGATGCCTGCCTAGTTACAATTTAGGACACGTTCCAAAAGAACTTTGTTACGTTGTACCAGAAAGTACAGTAGTTGGCCTGCGTAATGGATTACGACTCCCTTACTTTTGTAGAAGTAGGTGACCGTGTGATCGCCGCCACGAGGACACGCCGGTGCTTTACCCAAGCCGGGTAGACCTCCACCGTATGTTCCACCATGTAGTCAGGGCGATCCACATAGTGGTGACACCCTGGCGTTTCCTCCCGCCTTATACGTAACAGGAACCTCCCGAAACAGCCGTGTCCGGTGAGGACCTGCTTCAGGCGGAAGGTGAGGGCGCCGTGGCGCCTCTCTAGCCACACCTCAAAGAGGGACTTACCGCCGCTATTGTAGCGTGCCCAACGAGAGGAGGCCTGTGCTGCATCCCAGAAATGGTAACATTATAGGCTGATTACAAACGTTGTACCAGCAATTATTGAACGAAATTCGAGCTATGCTACTATTTTTTTTTTATAAGTTATAACTTTTTACCTGGAATCATTGATATAATATTAAACTAAGGTAGATACGTCACTAGCGCATTGAAAATTAAGCGTACAAAAGGAGGTAAGTCCAGCAAGTCGCTTTAGTTTTCGTCTACTCTATTTGAGCGCAAACGACAAACACTAGCCATCTTTTTATTCTCTATGCTTTAGATAGCGCCTCATCTCACTCACACCGTGCCAACGTGTGAAATGTACGCAGAATACAAAAAATGCATGTGTGTGCTGCTGCCCCGATCGGCACATTTATTTTGGTTAATTTGTTAGAGCATATCATATCTGTTTAATATTATATCAATGCCTGGAATAATAAAAATAAATCATGAATAACATAAAGGGTGAACTAAAACTGCGTAAAAAGTGATGAAATAATTCTTGTCCTTTAATCTTTTATATATGTACTTTATTTATACATAGTGGATCGATTTAGGAGCATATAGATACGTAGAAATATATTTTGTAGGTACACTGGAATCGTAGCACATTTTATTTATTTATTTATTTATACATGTTTTAAATAATAAGCTAAAACTTAAAGCAATAATAGATATTTATTGTATAATCTATTTAAACAGTACACGGTAGAATATCTACATTATTTCTCTCTCGTTGCCCTTAGTATTCCGTCCGAAGGTTGTCTGTAAAAGATCGCTCTTAGCGATTGGATCACCTTTGTGCCACCTTTTGTAAAATCTTTATATGTATTTATGTTTGTGTGTAAACTACATATATTATATGGTACCATATAGTTTATCTTTATATATATAATTCTGCTGTACGTGTGTATGTCATTGAACTCTTCCTAAACGGCTCGAAAGATTTTAATGAATTTTTCTGTATGCGTTTGAGTGGCGACCTGGATGGTTTAGATTCACAAATCAGCCCGGCAGATGGCGCTGATCGCTTGAAGAAGCATGTGATCTCGGAAACGGCCCTAACGATTTCGCTGAAATTTAATATGTGGGGGTTTTCGAGGACGAGAAATTGATCTAGCTCAGTTTTATGTCTGGGGAAGCGCATATTTTCGAGTTTTCTCTTTCGCAATATTTCACGCATAATATGGGCGCTAATTTCGCGCGGCTTGACATAGCGGCTGTGGCGTAGGCGATAGTGGTATGGTCTACTCGCGATGGCTGGTGTTCCTCGGTTCAAACCCGGGCAACCACAAGTTTTTTTTTTTTGTTTTAGACAAGTTTATAGTTTTTTTTTAATTTTTGTAGTTACTTAAAAAGAAAATTGTACATAAGAACTAAAAGGGGAAAAAATAAAAAAAATATTTTCATTTTTTTAATTAACTAAAATTGTACTTATGAACTAAAAGAGAAAAAAATAAATAGAAATAAATAAATATTTAAGATTTTTTATTTAACTTTAAGAGACTGAAACAAGAGCTCTAGGGGTAGAGAGAGGTATGATATATTTGTTACAAATGTCACAAATTTGTGACAATGCTTTCCATGGGTATATTCCTAAATCTGCTGTACCTGTGTACGTCACTGAATTCCTCCTAAAGGGCTGGTCCGATTTGAATGAAGTCTATGTATATAAATGAAAGTCGTGTTAGTTACTCTATTTATAACTCAAGAACCGCTTAACCAGTATGGCTCAAAATTGGTAGGGAGGTAGATAAGAACTGGGAGAAGGACATATCACATAGGATACTTTTTATCCCGTTCCCGTTGTTCCCGTCGTTCCCGTGTGACGTGACATGGAATAACAAAACAACTCTGTCAAAATATAAGTTAGCGGTTCATTTGTTAAAAATGGTACAAACACACTGCTGCACGAGTAGTGCAGCAGTGTGTTTGTACCATTTTAAAATATTAGAAAAAAATATTAAAAAATATTAATAATTAAAAAAAAATATTATTAGCATATTAAAAAAAAAATCTTAACGGTTGAATGTTGATGCATTCATTTAAAGCAAGGAATAGAAATACTCTCTGCCGGTTTAATTTTTTTAATAAAAGCCCCAAAGCAAACTTCAACTTCAAAATTTCTAATATTGTATTGCTGTGCCATTTACCACTTTACTACATACTATAAAACAAAGTTAGGTACTTTCTCTTTCCCTATGTCCCTTTGTATGATTAAATTTTTAAAACTACGAAACAGATTTTGATGAGATTTCTTTTAATAGATAGAGTAATTAAAAAGAAACGTTTATATGTTTAGTAACATCCATTAAATTGTGTCCATATCCAATCCATAAAATCCCAGTACAGCGGACAGAGCTCCGGCGGGATCTCATGGCGACATGGAAAATGTGGTTGTCGCAATCCAGCACAGAGCACGCCACAATAGCGGCAGTAAGTCCTCTCTTTGAAGAGTAGCTAGAGAGGCGCCACGGCGTCCTCACCATCCGACTGACGTAGGTCCTCACCGGACACGGCTGTTTCGGGAGGTTCCTGTTCCGTATAAGGCGGGAGGAAACGCCAGGGTGACCACTGTGTGCATCGCCCTGAGGACACGGTGGAGCATATGGTGGAGGTCTGCCCGGCTTGGGTAGAGCACAGCCGTGTCCTCGTGGCGGCGATCGGCGGCGATCTCTCGCATCCGACCCTGGTCCGGGCCATAGTCCGGAGCTAGAGTGCATGATGGCAAGCTTTCACCTCCTTCTGTGAAGCAGTGATGCTGGCAAAGGAGGAGGCGTAGCGCGTGAGGGAGCGGAAATCCCACTACTCTCACGCCTTAAACCACCGCAGGAAGCGCCCTGGTCGGGTGGCAACATCGGACTCCCGACCACCGTAGGCGCGGGCTTACGGGCGGCGAGCGATAGGCAGCTCGCCTCCTGGTAAGAACCAGGCCCGAGTTGACGGCGCGTTGTGTTTCACACGCGCCTCAAAAAGATGTCAGCACACCTTGACGGGGTCTACGAGGACTGGTCCACGGGGTTGCGGGTTGGTTAAAAAAGAAACCATGGCACTGGCCGTTGCACAGGCAAGTGAAAGAACACGGGTGGGTTTTAGTCTAGGTAAAAGTTTGACACGCCCTTCCGCTCCGCCCAGAGCGGGAGAGGTTATTTGATGATTTCCCATCCAAAACAAAAAAAAAAGAACTGAAGAAGAGCAAGAAATTGCACTTGAAGGCGCAGCCTTAGTATGGCTCGACTTCGTGCTTCTCACTCACCAGAGCAAAGGGAGGCAGCCCATGAAACGGCTCATTTGGCAATGCGAAATCGTTGAGCAAACCTCAGAGATCAAGCGCTAGATAATAATTTACGAAGCACAAGAAGAAATTCATCAAATACTGATTTCAATCGGGCAGCATTTCTATACGCATATAATATAGCGCAATGACGTTCACATTGGGCCAATGGATGTTGTTTCCGAGTATTGTAGCACATTAAAGATTTCTGAAGAACCGCCAGGATTGTGCTCCCAAATAAAGAATCATTGAATAATAATATTTATTTATTTAAAATTATCCTAATTTAAAAAGTAGTCATGTGATATTGCCTTTAAGGCGGAACGAAGTTCGCCGGGTCAGCTAGTGTATATGTATAATAAAGAATATTCTATTCTATTCTACTCTAAAACCAAAGATTTTATAATTCTATAATAAATCTTTGGTTAGAATATGCATTGACTACTATAAACTAGTACACTTTACCATCATCGATTGTATCACTGCTATCAGGCGATAAAAAAAAGAAGCAAATGTATAGAGAAAACCTGCTGACAAGTTATCCAGATCGTTAAAATGCAAATCACTATTGGCTATTAACACCCCTCGACCCACAGTTTGGACCTACCTTCGTAAACTGTAAATGACAGTCGATCATATCGAAACCCCCTCAGCATTCATACATAACGTTGATCATGCTAATCGATCTGGAGCTAGCGGAGGTTGATGCCTAGAGTTATCTATGTAGTAGCTTCCATTCTGTAGTGAATTTTGGCGCTGATGTTTATTCAAATAACAAAGAGTCTCATTGGAACATGATCACTAAGCCTCAACTGTTCGTCCGTCTGTAGGTGAACAAGTTGTAGGTATCTTAAACGCTGTAATGGGTAGATTGTTGAAATTTTCGCAATATGTGTATGTATTTCTGTTGCTGTTATAACAACAATTTTGGTCTACATATATGAGGGAACATTTCATATATGAGGGAATTACATGTCATAATTTCGCTATTACCGTTCCATCACCAGCAACCAGACACATACATACAGCGAGTATTCTTTGACCCGTTGACATCGCTACCATGCAGACGAAGCGTTTCGTCTTTTATAAGTACCCCTACATCGAATTACTGGAACAATTTTCCTGCGGCGGTCTTTTAGTCTGCCTATAATTTAAGTGTCTTCAAGACTAGAATGCATAGGCTCGAATAAACTAGTGCGCTATACCATCAACGATAGCATCACTGCTTACCATCAAGCGGGATCGCAGTCAAACACTAGTTAATAAGATTAAAAAAACATACAAAACACGTGTTTTCTTATAGCATAGAACCCTTCGTGTCCGGCTCGCATTTGGCCACTTTTTTCACCAAACGTTTAGCCTGCAATATAAAAAAGTCTTCTCACCACAAATATCTATAAATAGATAATCAAAGAATTTACAAAAGACACTTCAATGGTAAGAAAATATTAAACTCACAGTTCCCAACCCTTAAGTTTGAACGATGGTTTCAAAACAACCACTTGAGTAGCTTATAATGATCACTGCTTGAGCTTAACATATGTTAACGTCTCCCCATTAAGTTATCAGGACCTTACTTACGATGCTAGATAAAATTCTCTCACCGTGCCGTGTTAAAACCTTTGGGTTTGTATATTTCAGCGGATTTTGCGCTGCATGGTTTTTAAAAGATTTTAAGCTCCCCCTCTCTTAATATCCTAAAACTTGCAGACTACTTTGCGGTAAGCAAGAAATAATTTTTAAAATTAATGCAGAGGCATTAATTTAAAAAAATCTTTGATACCGTATTAGGATAGTCCCAAACCAAGGATTCAAATAAAGTTATTAATAGTTTTTAAATTCAGCACATTATTATTAACATAAATTCAAGGATATCAAAGCACACATCGTGACGGGGTCCAATAGGACTGGTGCCTACCAGGGCTGAGGGTTGTTCAAGTAAGATACCGTGGCCCTGGCCAGGTAAGTGAAGGAACACGGGAAAGCTTTAATCAGTAAAAGTCTGACACACCCTTCCGCTCCGCCGAAAGCGGTAGAAGGTATTTTTTGATTTCCCACCCAAAAAATTGTTTTAAAGCAAGGAGCAATCTTCGTCCAGTGGTAACAGTCCCAACTTAGGTACAAGTTATATATCGTAAAATATCTACTAACCCGCATTATGCCGCGTGGTAGAATACAGTCCAAACCATTTTACAAAAAGGTGGCATGTGTCCTAGCAGTAGGGACCTATTGGATTAATTAAATAATGTTAAAATTATTCTGTAGTAAATAAAGTCTTTGAAGCAAAGTTCGCTTTCAGCGCTTCAATCCCCTTCCAACATACCTACGTAGGTATAAGTGTCACTGTTTTTGCCCTACTATCTAACATTGCACCCACTTCATTTTGTTACCCTCTTGCATAATGTAACGTTACGATAAAGAACTGAAGCTTTTTCAGGGTAGATCAGTTTTTGTCCACATTGAAGTATTTTTAACACTCAGGGGAGTGTTAACTTATTTTCGTGAATTGCGATAAGTGTCTTTAAGTTTGGGAAAGACTAATTACGTGACAGCCACGTTTTTGCGAGGCGTTTGCTATTTTTGAAATATTTTTATCTTTTTAAGAAAGTGGGTTGTGAATTTCACGCGTAGGAATGTAAGCAAAAAGTTAGTTTTGAACAAGTTTTTACAAGCTTTAGATATGTTATCAACATCACTGCAGACACTTTGGTACCTCTCCGATTTGACATGTGCTAAAATTATTGGTTCCATATTATAATAGTTTCTAAAATGGCATGTATGTATACAATATGTAAAGAAAACCCTGTCCGATCCGTGAAAGTATTGTTAGGAATCGATAACTGATTCTACTAATGCCGACAAAACCGGACTAAAGCTAAAAAAAATCCCCCTAAAAAATAAATATTATTTTGCAAAAAGAGGTACCTAACTTAATACATGTGCGGTAGGACACCCTTTCGCGGGCGACGGGGGGCAGGGCACGCGAATGGCATAAGCGTACAGTCAAAATGGTGTTGTTACTTTTTTAAACATTACCAAATTTCGGGGAAGTTGGAATTAATTCTCGGGAAAAAAAGATTATTTTAAAATTCATTAGTATTGTTACTATGATGATTACGTAAAATTTTATATTATATTTGGTCATGTGGTCATGGTCATGTGGCGGGGTCGGACAGGGTTTTCTTTACGTATTGTATATTATTAAACTCATTAAAAAATAAAAACTACTGAATTGAGAAAATCTTCCTTTTTTGAAGTCGGTTAATAGATAACGATAGTAGCGAAATTGTATGACCGCCACATCCGAACAATGTATCACACTGAAGTTAGAGTTTACCGTGCAACTAGCACATACAACTTCCCATCATCATCATCGTCATCATTTCAGCCGAAAGACGTCCACTGTTCAAGGATCTCCACGATGACCGGTCCTGCGCCTCCCGCATCCAGCGGTTTCTCGCGACCTTCACCGGTCGTCGTTCGTCGGTGCACCTTGTTCGGGGGCCTACCCACGCTGCGTCTTCCGGTGCGTGGTCGCCACTCAACAACCCATCGGCCCCATCGGGCATCTAAAACGATAATAATAATTATGTACCACAATTTCGCAAACATTAAAGGCGTAATACCTAATAAAATTTACAACAGTACCTACTGACAATACACCTACTATCTGTGATGGTACAAAAGCACATTTCAAACTTTGTCATCTGTCACTCGAATCCGATACAAAATTAACAATGTGTAATAAAACACCTACGTCAAAGGGTTTTATGACGGAAACCGTTCCGCGAATTGTTACAACTATAAATTTTAGTTTTTCGACTCGTAAAACGTCAATCATGTGTACACCCTGTATTAATTTCACAGTGTTAATTTTGCATCCGTCAAACTGGAACCTAAACCTTTTTGTGTAGTGATAAAGTTCAAAACTGTTTCCCGGAACTGCATAGAGCCTTGGTATTAAATTAATAACAATTTTGAACTTTGTTCGTGACTGATAGTCCCTTTTACATTATTATAAGGTTCAAAATAGCTTAAATGTCCAGATAAAATGCATTCTCACCAATTAAAGGATAGTGACAAAACGTGTTTAAGCAAATCCTAGCTATAAAGTTTTTCCGCTCCTGTAAAAAAAAAATTGGGAACAAATCGTTGGAAATAAAATCGAAGGTCCTCGAATCGATTATGTTTACGTTAAATACTGAAAGGGTGCGGCTGTAAAAACGGTAGGACGAATTTTCAAATAATAAATCTCCAGGTTTATTGCATTTTATTTCCTAATGTCACACAGTTTGAGCACCTTGAATATGACGGTCGAAATGTGTATGAACCCTGGGAAGCAATTTTTGGTTTTAATTTTTTTTTTTTTTTTGATGACCCGGTTGGTGCAGAGGCTGAGCGATCGAGTGCTGCGCCGCGTGTCGCGGGTTCGATGCCGCACGGACATACATAATTACATATTTGTATGGTAGTTGTTCCGGGTCTGGCTGTTTAAGTGAGTTTAAATGTGTGTAAACATAGGTATGCTTACACACATTTATTATTTAAAAAACATTTATTTATTTAAAAAACAAAAAAGAAACAAAAACCATTTGGAACACACACTAGGAATTACTGCTGTAACGTACCCATTTGGAACACACACTAGGAATTACTCCTGTAACGTAGGTACGTTACAGCAGTAATTCCTAGTGTGTGTTCCAAATGGTTTTTTTTTTGTTTTTTAATAGATTGCTAAAAAAAACATAATAAATGATGAGAAACTAATTAATTAACCAGTAATTAATACATGGTATATCAAATACTTTATTAGTAGTTACAGTAATTTACATATCTTTTTAAATCGATGCGAAGGAATTTTTCGAACGCCATATTTTAGTTTGTTTTATTAATATCCCATTGATGTAATGTTAAACTTATTAAACTTACTTACCTTAGTTTAATATTATATCAGTGTAATATCCTAATTCGATTAGGCTGTTATATTTATATAGCTTTTAAATTTATTTAGGACTGATTTTACAATAGTAGGAACATTTTTGTCTAAAGAAAAAGTATGATGGCTTTTTTTTAAATATTATAAACTAGTGCTTAACTGCAATCCCGCCTGATGGTAAGCAGTGATGCAATCGTTGTTGGTACATCGCACTAGTTTATTAAGCCTTAGCCACTTAAAAAACTTAGGAACGATGGCGGCAGTTGAGCGAGGTGATGCAATGTTAAACCCAAGACCAACACGACCAATGATGCTGCGCCAGAGGGACATTGATCTGGAGACTCTCCACGGCCAAACTCCCGACACAACAACCTTTGGTGTATCGTACCCGGCACACATCGCAACACAACTGCTCAGACCCGTCCTCCGTACGGCTTCAACAGACATCATGCCGGAACACGACGATTCGTTTGGCGGCAAGACCTTGTCTGGTGGGTGGTAACTTTAGCCGGCAGCTGATGTTATGGCCTACCAACGAGAAATAGTTATAGTTCCACATATTTTTTTAACGAAATCTGTCAAAACTGAGTTTTGATAGATTCCCCAGTTTTTATTAGTTATTTGACCATTAGAAAATCAACTAAAGGATTAGTGATACTGACTGGATAGTCAGTGTATATGTTTTTAACTCCTAATCAATTAACTACCATCCACTAAAGAAATGCTTAGATACCTATTCTTATACTTGCTTAGATACTTATTCTTCGTATTTCTTTGTCTTGTGTAAATTTGCAAGTGACCCTTCTGAGGACAATCGACATTTAGCCATCTTACTGCCACAAAACAGTGTTTATAAGTTGTTTAAGCTTCAACAACTGATAAACACTATTTGAACTTTTTATCTTTTAAACACGAACACTTTTCAGGTTCCTGAAAGAAACACCCACGAGATTTTTTTTTTGCGTTAGCAAATACAATTGTACAATAGAAAATAAGGTTGCGCAAAAACGTTCCAAAGACTACGTAATTCGACACAGCTATAAAAAACAAACCTTACCTTTAAACTATTAAATAACTAACAATAACATCACTAATTCTCATTAAAGATCCATACGCAAAAAAAAAAATGCTGGATTCTGGGTACTTAGGTTGCGCCAAAAAAGTCTTGCAGCTAAACGTCAATAGTTTTCAATGTTCTTCCAAAGTAAACAATGGCTGTAATACGGGTGAACTATTGTTTAGCTATTGTTTGTATTATTTGTGTTAATGTGTTCGTTAATGGTTTGTCCGTCTGTCTCGTAAACACTGATTTTGTGCTTAATAAGAGTAACGTTACGGTATGGCGCGCCCTGCTGTTACTGTGTGCGTTGTGATTATGTAGGGATGGTGTTTCTAAGGGTTTGTTTGTAGTTCGATGGTTGAGAGAATTGACGAGTTATTTTATCTGTTTTTTGATCAAACTGCAATGTTTCGATATCGCCTTCGGCTTGTGGAGGTCAGACGGCAGTCGCTTCATGGAAAGTATTAAAATTTAGCCAAAATCAGCAGGCTGGTAAAGCGGACCTCAGACTCCAAAGCTGAAAAACGACTTTGGATGCGACTGATTTTATCTGTTTTTTAAATGTTCCAAATGTTCTGACAATGTTCAAGACGTTCACTTATTGATACTTATGATAATTAACTTGATTTCAGCAATATTTTTTCAGCTAAAATTCATCGTTACCTCAGCGGTTATCCCAGTCGCATCCAAAGTTTTTTCAGCTTTGGAGTGCGCTTTACCAGTCTACCTGCTGATTTTGGCTAAAATTGGATATATTCTGTAAAGCGGCTGCCGTGTGACCTCCGCAACCCGAAGGCGATATCGTAGTAGTAGTTAGACCAATTGTTGGACTTTTGAGGGCTCCAAAAACCCGTAACGACTGCCCTTAGATGTTCGTATGGCAACCGGGACCAACGGCTTAACGTGCTTTCCGAGGCACGACCATATCAGTGCAAATATTCATATTCATGGATACAAATATTTGCGCTACGCGGGGATCGAAACTGCACTACGCCACGGAGGCTGTCAAATTGTCAAAAAAAAAAAAACAGCTAAAATTAAGTAGTACAATAAATGGAGTAGTCCACAGTTCGAAGTTATAAGTACAATCCGCTTTCGGCCCGCTGTTGGCCTCACTGAGAATTACTTACATACCTACCCTAATTGAGTTACACCATACTAATCTCAGCGTGAATAACTTTGAAGGATGTAGCTAATCCATTTCTTCATATGATCGTAAAATTTGTCTGCCCAACAACGTAAATAACGCAATGAACACAACCATTGGCTATTGCTACTGATATTGTGTAATCTAAATACTCGCAGAATCTTAAAATTACGTGCCACGCGTCATTTCGCACGAAAAAACTTTATAAACGAAAGTTACAAGAATTCGCATACCTGCATTTAACAAAAAACATTTTGCGCATCTTTTTGCGTTTTGCACGCCATTGTCTACAGTATTGCGTTGCAAATAATAGCATTTTTTATTTTATTGGTTGTGGAGAAACCACATACCTATCTACAAAAGCGTTGAAATTATTGTTTTGCCTTTTTTATGTTTTAAGAAATAAGAAGTTTTATGTGCTCAGTGAAAAATGAGTGTGGAAAATGTAGGAACTTATATACTTAAATGTATTCAAGACAAAAAACATTTTGACTTTCCGGCTTCTCCATACTTTCATATTGGGGTTCTTTATACAAAAATGGGTTACCAATGTACTATAGTCAGCTATTGGATGACAAAGATTCAGCTAAATATCTAATTATAGCAAAGCAAAACCATTGTCTTTTGATCAATAAAATTATTACAATTTCTTGTGTCCTTCATTATTGAACCTACCTGTAGATCATTTGAACGATTTTTTAGCAGTATTTTTTGCACGTCAGTTATAAAGTTTTATGAATAAGTAGTATAGTAGGTCACGCATACCTTTTACACCCAAAACTCAAATAAAAGCTTGGGAGACAATTTTAAAAACTAACTAAAAAAAGCTGTACAAGAAGTTCTATTAACCTTTTTGGACCTTCCGAAAACGTTCTTTAAGAATTCTTATATTTTTGTGTCACTCATTTATTCTTCTATTATATTTTCAAAATTGTTTTACAGCCCAGGCGCGTGGATGGAACGCGCCAGTATACAGTCGACAACAAGACACATTCTGTTCTATTTTAAACTCACTCAATTCTAACCATTTTGTGCTCAGTAATAAGGATTATATTAGAGTAAACTTTTCTAAATTCGTGGTAGAAGCTGCGCTGACACTTGTTTTTAACGGGCGACAAAGCTGTAAAACTATTCGCTTTGTTTAATGTCTACCGATGCTATTGAATAATTACTGTTAAAATATTTTCAAGCGAAAAATTTCTACGACAGCAAAGGAAGGGAGCGTTAACGTGAACGTCATCAACAAGTCATCTTATATTGATTGTAGTACAGACGAAAGCACATCAAGCTACCACAATCTGTCAGATTTCTGATATTTAACCTTATCTCTAAAATTCTAAGGCTCAAGGTTGATTGGGAATATTTGGCAGTTTCGGGTAACTTGATCTGCTGTCGTACAAATCTACTTAAGTACTGTAATCGTCAACTGCAACGAGCACTTCAAGTAACCTGAAGTAACTTCCTGAGGTGTTGTGTGTGTACGACACGGATTTCGTGGACATAAGGGAAGACTTCAGTGCGATATCAGCTACGTTCTACTTGTCATTGCCTACTATCGACTGTACCATCGTTGACAATAAACTTCGAGAGTGCTAAAATACATACGTATTTTTTTTTAACAGGAATAGTCAAACGTATTCACATATTAGTTAACTACATCAGGTACTACAACTAGCCGATCGTTCTTGAAATATTACCTAAGGTTAATTTTCGTTCTTAAAATCTTTCAAGTCGCCACATCATCTCAGCGATATTCAATGTCAACAATTTGTCAAAAATGTATTTAAATAGAGTGGCAATTCCCGTAACTTTAAGACTGTTCAAAGTCAGACCTCAATTAGTCAAATATGTACGTAAATAGAGTACCAATTCTTGTAACTTTAAGGCTGTTCAAAGTCAGATCTCAATCAGTCAAATGTGTAGGTATAGGTACCTAAATAAAGTGGCAATTCTCGTAACTTTAAGACTGTTCAAAGTCTGATCTCAATCATTCAAAAATGTACGTAAATAAAATGGCAATTCTTGTAACTTTTAAACTGTTCAAAGTCTGATCTCAATTACTCAAAAATGTACAAACGACAGCAGGTCAAGCTACTCCAAACTGTCAGATATTCGCAATCAACATTGAGCCTTAATGCTTTAGGTATAAAGTTGATAATCTAATACGGAAATCAGACAGATTGTAGTAGCTTGATGTGTTGTCGTCTGTACGTAAATAGAGTGGCATTTCTCGAAACTTTAAGAGTGTTCCAAATCTGATCACAATCATTCAAAAATGTACGTAAATAGAGTAGCGATTCTCCTAACTTTAAAGACTGTTCAAAGTCTGATCTCACTCAGTCAAAAATCTTCTGTTTTCTCGAAATTACCACAAGTTATTAACATTTGTTTGTTGCTTAGATGAGACTGCGACTAGAATTGGCCTTTTGATTGTATACTTGACTGTCTGTAACTCAGATTAAAACACTAATATTTGTAAAATTCAGGAGGAACTCGCGAGCTCATGAAATCCGTAGTACTACCTACTGATAGAAAGACAAATGAGAAGTGTAACATTTATAAGACTTATAATACCTACCAAAGTCGTATCATAAGATAGTTAGCTACCGGATTTGCCACATGATTCCCATGTATGAGTATTCTGTTATCAGTAGTCAGTACGAACAAACTATTTGACTACCATCTCAATATCAAATATTATAGAAGTCACCCATTATAAAAAGGCGGATTTGGTAGCACACAGTAGCGTTATAAACTTTATTACTGTCTGACTAATTAACCTTGGTACGGTATGAAAGAAGAGCTTAAGAAATCAACGTTAAGATTTAAATTAGAGTAGCCAGTCTGTCTGTATTCTATAGCATGCATTTTGGAGTCCGCCATCACCGTTCCATCATCGGACGACCCGTCAAACGCCGAGTCGAGCAGTTGATATCGCTACGAATCGGGCGAAGCGTTCCGTCTCGTCATTTATAATACACTGCTAGACAAAGGCCTCCCCCAAGGCTTTCCACGATGACCGGTATTTTGCTACCCGCATCCATCGCCTTCCCGCGACCTTCACCAGGTCAACGGTCCACCTTGTTGGGGGCCTCCCTACGCTGCGTCTTCTGGTACGTGGCCGCCACTCCAGAACCTTACTGCCCCATCGGCCATCGGTTCTACGACTAATGTGCTCCGCCCACTGCCACTTAATTTTAGCGACTCGAAGAGCTATGTGACTTTGGTTCTTCAACGGATCTCCTCAATTACGATTCGATCGCGCAGAGAAATTCCGAGCATTGCTCTATTATAGTGAATAGGTTCATAACAAACTAGTGCGCTTTACAATTAACGATTGCATCACTGCTTACCATTAGGCGGGATTGCGGGTTAGGACTGATTTGTATTTTTGTAACAATAAAAACAAAAAATTTAATATCATAGGCCTCCCTCATAGCATCGCCACTTTGGCCGGTTTTGTGCTTGTGATACCCATGTGCTTAATGCGTATTTTTTACGTCATCGCCATCGATCACTTATCGGCGCTGTGATTGAACAGCTCCAAGGTCGCTGATTGGTGCGCCCCAATTAGAGTGACGTCATAAATGCGACGATCACATTAACGTAAGACAAACTCGTAGACCAGATTTTGAAAGAATTTCTGTAATTTACAAGTCAGGTTACACGTGTTATTGGCAAAATTGTGGTATCTATTCCACAGAGGCTATTTATTGATCAAGAGTTGAGGTGGAATCTCACCTTGAAAAAAAAAGAAAGAAAAGTCTAGTTAATGTAGTTGCTTGTATATTTGACAGCCTCCATGGCGTAGCGGTAGCGGACGCGCCGCTGCGCAAGGTGCGCGGGTTCGATCCCCGCACAGTGCAAGTATTTGTATGCATGAATATGAATATTTGCACTGGTCTGGTGGTGCCTCGGAAAGCACGTTAAGCCGTTGGTCCCGGTTGCCATACGAACATGTAGTGGCAGTCGTTACGGTTTGTTGGAGCCCTCAAAAAATCCAACAATTGGTCTAACTGCAATGCTTCGATGTCGCCTTCGGGTTGTGGAGGTCAGACGGTAGTCGCTTCACGGAAAATATCGAAGTTTGGCCATATCAGCAGTTGGACTGGTAAAGCGGACCCCAGACTCCAAAGCTGAAAAGGCTTCCGATGCGACTGGGATTAACGCTGGGATGATGATGATGATGATGAAACTCGTAGACCAACGCCCTAATTGCGTAAGACACTATTACTCTCAATCGCAAACATTTTGAAGAATATTGCCAATCCATTGCTCCATACGTTCGATAAACTAGTCTCATCGTCAACATAAATAACCCAATGAATATTATTGATCTGAAAAAATAAATCCATTGCTAGTGATAGTGTTTTATCCAATTAATCTACTGATTCCTGCGGCCTTAATCAGTTGGCCGCGGCGGTCCAGAATCATCTTGTAATATGCTCATCCATTGTTCAACTTATAAGACTCTCATCATAATTATTTCAGAAAGGAATCCATTATTGTCAATGAAAGGATCTTCCTATATCTTATTCATAATTACCTATGCGTGTCTATCTGCCTACAAGAAGTATGGTGGTTTTCAGCTTTCCTGGTAGGTATTCAAAGTCTCGAGCAAAGAAGCCGGTGGCACAGTAACTTTGGTATTTCTTTAATCTGACGTGAATTTGCATGTTTTAAATTACTTTATATTACGTTATTGTGGTTAGCTTATTTTTTATTGTTACTTTAGGAGGGTAGACGTGTTTATTTGAAGTACAGACGAGAGCAACAGACGAGTATATCTTGGACACCAATGATTGAAACATCCTGAGGAAACCTGGACTTTAAGTCTGAAATCGCCAACCCGCATTTAGCAAGCGTGGTGATTACGGTCAATCCTTCTTTGTATGAGAGGAGACCTGTGCCCAGCAGTGGGACGATAAGAGGTTGATGATGATGACGGACGAGAGCAGGTTAACCTAACCGAAACTGTCAAATATTCCCAATTAATCTTGAGCTTTAATTCTTACATACTCCGTGATTAAAAATATGGCGAGTAAAGATCGAATACTTCGATATGCGTCAGGCGTGGACTAATTTGACAGAACTAAACTAATATTTATCTTCTGCCCTTTTCTTATTATAATAGAAAGAAAAAGATACACTGAAATTAAAATTAGTTTAGTTAGCGAACAAGGAAATCCGAGCCATTATGTATGTCCAAAAACCCACACACAAATTTCCCACATGTAATTGTGGCTATAAAAAACTGATCAAACGACAGGTAATTCAGTTAATTCCCACGCGTAAGAAAAATAACTAGGAGTTGATATTACTAGATAAATATTTGAGATGATAATGATATAATTTTACTGATAAGCCGACGTGTGAATCAGTAGGGCTATGTTCGATGTTCTGTCGCGTAACTCGCGGGTACGGTAGTTCACATTCTATAGATGTAAAAGTTTGTTTTTTGATAATTGAGAACATGCATATGCGTAAGTATATCTTGGATACCAATGACTGATTATAAGGTGAAGGAAAACATCTCGAGGAAACCTGGACTTTTAAGTCTGAAATCGCCATCCCGCATTGAGAAAGCGTGGTGATGACGGTCAATCCTTCTCTGTATGAGAGGACATTTGTGACCAGTAGTAGGACGATGAAAAGGTTGATGATGAATATGCGTTAATAAATGCCTCGATGCCTTCTCATACTAAATGCTGAGAAAAAGAAATCATTAGTTTTATGTGAGTTATTTTTAATATGTAGGTATTCTTGTTATCTTCTTAACTAATACTGATTTTAAAGATTTTAATTTAAAATATAAACAAAATAGGAGCAGACGAAAATAAACAAAATTAAATAATTTTCCAATTCTAGGAAATATGCCAACCCTATTAACTAAGGTCTTATCCAAACACCGGCAAAGCATTACCATAACTTGCATAATATTTAATACAGATTAATGTGTCGTCGGTTCAACATGCTACCGACGACATTCACTTCTTGGGAACCTATCATAGGACACTATCAGTCAAGTGGCTTGACCCTGCAGTGGCGACGAAGAGACGAGAGATTTAGTTATCGTCTGTGAGAACTCGTTTACTGTAGTCTCTTCCTGTGAGCTACTATCCTACGTGACTAACAAATTACACACAGGTGCTCCTGAAACTTTACACTATAATAATTGTAGGTACGGAAGACAGCAGGTCAAGCTACCCCAAACTGTCAGATATTCCCCATCAACCTTGAGTCTTAATTCTTTAGAGATAAAGTTGAAAATCTAATAAGGAAATCTGACAGATTTTAGTAGCTTGATGTACTACCATCTGTACGTACGTGTGTATTCGTGAAACTGACAGAGCAGGGTGACTGTTTACTGATTCAAACATTGTGAAACGCTGTATTGATTTTTAAACTTTGCTACTGTCGTTAAAATAACACAAAAGCAAATTATCTACTACTTTCCAGGAGACCATTACCAAAGCAAGCTCAGAGTATGACAATGATGGGCACGCCACAATAGCGGCGGTAAGTCCCCTCTTTGAGGAGTGGCTAGAGAGGTGCCACGGCGCCCTCACCTTCCGGTTGTTTCGGAAGGTTCCTGTTCCATATAAGGCGAGAGGAAACGCCAGGGTGTCACCATTGTGTGGATCGTCCTGAGGACACGGTGGAACATATGGTGGAGGTCTGCCCGGCTTGGGTACAGCACCGCCGTGTCCTTGTAGTGGCGATCAGCGGCGATCTCTCGCGTCTGACCCTGGTCCAGGCCATGGTCCGGAGCGAGAGTGCATGGCAAGCCGCCACCTCCTTCTGCGAAGCAGTGATGCTGGCAAAGGAGGAGACGGAGCACGTGAGGCAGCGGGAATCCCAGTGCCCTCACGCCACTAGCCGCCACAGGAGATGCCCTGGTCGGGAGATGACACCGAACTCCGAGCTACCGTAGGCGCGGGCCTGCGGGCGGTGAGCAGCCGCCCGCAGGCCGCGGGCCTCAAAGAGATGTCAGCACATCGTGACGGGGTCCACGAAGACCGATGCCCTCCTGGGTCAGGGTTGCGGTTAAACAAGAAACCGTGGCCCTGGCCGTCGCACAGGCAAGTGAAGAAACACGGATGGGTTTTAGTCAGTAAATGTCTGACACGCCCTTCCGGGAGAAGTCATTTGATGATTTCCCATAGCAACAACCCGGGTCGACGGCGCGTTGTGTTCCACGCACGCCTCAAAGAGATTATTAGCACACTGTGATGGAGTCCACAAGTACCGATTCCTGCCTGGGTTGCGGGTTGTTCGAAAGTGATGCCGTAGCCCTGGCGTGCAGGTAAGTAAAGGACCTACATAACATCGGCTGCCGGCAGAAGTTACCACCCACTAGACAAAGTCTTGTTGCCGCCAAGCGATTCGTTGTGTTCCGGCATGATGTCCGCTGAAGCCGTACGGAGGACGGGTCTGAGCAGTTGTGTTGCGATATGTGTCGGGTACGATGCACCAAATGTAGTTGTGTCGGGAGTTTGGTCGTGGAGAGTCTCCAGATAAATCTCCCTCTGGCGCAGCATCGTTGGTGTAGGTACTAAGTTTTTTCTGTGAATAGGCTTAATAAACTAGCGCGCTTTACCATCAACGATTGCATCACTGCTTACCATCAGGCGGGATTGTGGTCAAGCACTAGCTTATAATTATTAAATAAAGGAGCACGGGTGAGTTTAACTGGTGATATGGCTAAATGTCGAAGTTTAGCCATATCAGCAGTTGGACTGGTAAAGCGGACCCCAGACTCCAAAGCTGAAAAAGGCTTCGGATGCGACTGGGATTAACGTTGTGATGATGATGATGAATTTATAACTACGCCTCTTTATAAATATATACATATATATTATTATATGCATTTAGGTAAGTATATACTTTTATCGACGTGAGTGTCATACAGTACCCTATATGACGGTACTTTTATCGACGGGTAGATTTGATATTACCTCACTGTGATTATTTTATATGACAAATTCGCCAATATCAGTGATTATATTGTTTTTTTTTCTTTCTTCAAACTGATTAAATGTTTTTTTTTTTGTTTTAGTCAGAATCTCCTAATCCTATTAGTATTACTATTAAAATTTCGAAAAATAGGAGTTGCATCATCAATATGAGTGTACCTACTAAATTTTAAAGAGTTTGGTGATGTAAACAGGAAGGAGCTACTTCCTTCTGGATAATGATTAAGTTCTTAGTACTTTTGATAGTTTGATGATTACACCGTTTGTCATAGGTAGACGTTATGACTGCTTTTGTTTTGTTTGTTACCATTTTCTTTAATCATATTAGTTGTTTTATCGTCATCTACAAGTATTTTTACATAATCAATTGTTAGATCTAGACAGCCTCTGTGGCGTAGCGGTAGCGAACGCGGCCGTTGCGCAAGGAGGCGCGGGTTCGATCCCCGCATAGTGCAAATATTTGTATGCATGAATATGAATATTTCCACTGGTCTGGTCGTGCCTCGGAAAGCACGTTAAGCCGTTGGTCCCGGTTGCCATACGAGCATCTAGTGGCAGTCGTTACGGGTTGTTGGAACCTTCAAAAGTCTAACAATTGGTCTAACTGCAATGCTTAGATATCGCCTTGAGTTCTTGGAGGTCAGACGGCAGACGCTTCACGGAAAATATCGAAGTTTAGCCAAACTCAGCAGTTAAACTGGTAAAGCGGACCCCAGACTCCAAAGCTGAAAGGGCTGCGGATGCGACTGGGATTAACGCTGAGATGATGATGATGAATTGTTAGATCTAGATTTTCTCTTTAATTTTGCCCCCCTGCTTTGTTCATGCCACTTGCACCCGAATTAATCTTATCTGTCATGTCTACTGATGAAAATAATAATGATGAACCTGAGGAGAATATTGTTGGACAGCTGAATCATGGCTTGATTCAGAAAGCAGTACTTCTGGACACGGCTCGCATTGTCAGGAGGTTACTCTCCTGGAGCCCTGATCACCGCTAGCTTGGTTGGATCCTGTTCCCCGGTGGGATACTATTTTTTAATGTTTTTCTTTGTTTATATTCAACTAGCTTTCCGCCCGCGGCTTCGCCCGCGTGGAGTTCGGTTATATCGCGCTTTTTAGATTTCCCTCGGGAATATCAAATTTTTCCGGGATAAAAGGTAGCCTATGTTCTTTCTCAAGGTCTAAAGATTGTCTGTGCCAAATTTCATCAAAATCGGTTAAGAGGTTTAAGCGGGAAAGCGTAACAGACAGACAGACAGACAGACAGACAGACAGACAGAGTTACTTTCGCATTTATAATATTAGTATGGATATTATATAGTATGGATTATTTGAAAATATAATTAATGTGTACCTAATGCAATAGTGGAAATAATTGAACTGGATTAATATAATGCTGGCCACAAACGTTATGATATATTTATGGAAAATTAGTTGCACAAGTATACCTACATTAACGTTTGTGGAAGGATTTAGCACAAGTATCCAAAACATTCAACCAAGATATCACGGAGACTTGTGCCAGTCTAAACTTGCGTATAATACAGTAAAATCTATATCTACTTACCAACTACCGACTACTTTTCATAATCTTCGAAAATACTTTTAATTGTTATTCAAGAAAGTAAATTACTGAGATGTGAAGGCTAATTTAAGATTATGTATTACAGTAAAACATTGCTGTTTATTTTCTCTATCAGTCTATAGGTATAATATTTTCATCTATAATCATAAAATCTTTCTCCGCAGATAACTATCCTCCGATAACACAAAATAAAATTAAGAAACAGGTTACCTATCAAAACTAGTGTGGGAAAATGTTACTTCTTTATTTACTCAGATAGAGATACATTCACTGCTCAGAGAGATAGTAGTGAAATACTTCTAATCCTTCACCAATAAGCTGTCAATCGGGTGTCTTGTTATCTTGTTTATTTTCTGCTTGATAATGTCTGAAAGTGTACAAGAGATCACTGGGAAATTGGGTTTGGTAAACATTGTTGTAAATCTTAAAGAATGATGGATTATTTTCGGAATGTGTCGGATTGTTGAGGAAGCTTCAAATGATATAACTTTGTCAGCTCTTGTGGAACTTAAAAGTGTTTCATAGTTTTAGCAGCTGTACGTTTTAAATAGGAAACCAGAGAACTGCGTAGACATTTTTCTAGTGCCTTTTTATTATATTCGACGAAATCCTATAGTGCAGCAGCATTATTAAGAGGTAACATGAATAAGGAGGTAGATAGCCTCCGTAGCGTAGCGGTAGCGGACCGCTGCGCATGGGCGCGGGTTCGACCCCCGCGCAGTCAAATATTACTATGCATGAAGAATGCATGCAAATTTCATGCATATTTGCACTGGTGTTTTCGTGCCTCGAAAAGCACGTAAAGCCGATGGTGCCGGTTGCCATACGAACATTAATGGCAGTCGTTACGTTACGGGTTGTTGAAGCTCTCACAAGTCCAACCATTGGTCTAATTGCAATGCTTCGATATCGCCTTCGGGTTGTGGAGGTCAGACGGCAGTCGCTTTACAGCAAATATCGAAGTTTAGCCATAATCAGCAGTTAGACTGGTTAAATCGGACCCCAGACTTCAAAGCTGAAAAGTTTTGGATGCGACTGGGATTAACGCTGAGATGATCATGATGAACATGACTGTATAAGGAAGTGCCTAGACTAAAAAGCATAATTTTTTGAAATAGGTATATGTTCTAATTGTACAACTAACGCTTCTTCTCACTACCTTTTCCATATCTACTATGTACATACGTATGTATATAAATAGTACCTCAATATTTACTATATGTTATAGTTTATTTCTTTCAATGAGTTAAAATTAGCTATTAAACTCCCATATCAAAGTTAGTATATTGGGGTGGCTTTCAACCCATGCAGATACCCAACTATCAGTATTTAAAATCCACTCACTTTATTCAAACAGGGCGTCGATAACCGTTTGATAGAGCGCCTATTACAAAGTATTAAATTGCATTCATACGAAAAAATCAGTACGGTGACGTCATAGGGGCTTAAACAGATGCGTGGTTATCAGTAATCGATCCGATAGTCACCCGTCGTGTACCGCGTACCGACAGAGTGACACTGTGATAATTAGTGGATATTGGGATAGTGTGTGATATTAATTTTTGTTTGTTTTTGTTGGAATATCCAATACTTACCTATGGAAATAAGGCTGTCATTTGTAGATCTTTGGCAGTCGTTACGGGTAGTCAGAAGTATGAGAGTCTGACCACCAGTCTTACCAAGGGGTATTGTATTACCCAGTAACTGGGTTTTGCAAGTCAGATAGGCTGTTACTCCACGTAAAATACTGGTATTCAGCTGAATCCGGTTAGACTGGCAGCTGACCCCAACGTAGTAGGTAGGGAAAAGGCTAGGCTTATGATGATGTGCATGACTATTTAAAAAGACAAGCGGTATTCCGCTTGTCTTTTTTTATGGCAGGAGTGGGAAATCCTCATGGACGCCCAGACTGCCTCACTAGTGAACTAGCAGACATTTCTGTACCTATCGGTTTTATTTGCTTTCTAATTTCTTTTTTGATCTTACTCATTTGTATTTGGGTTAATAGTTGTTTTATTTTTAACTTGTTTCATTATTTCATTTTAATATTTATATTAAGTTTAAAATTTATTTTACTATTTTAAAGATCAGTATATTTGTAAATGCTTTTTCATGTTCTATTTTCGTGATAAATATATAGGTATCAAAATACTTCCACGTCCTACAAAGTCAAGTAAATCCACTCAACATTGCAATCTACAGCAACTTTTTCAAAACAAATTGACAATCCCTCCCAAACGGGCCGACCCCTAAAAATTTGCATGCAGAAGCGCCACTTCAAAGGTAACCGTTGATAACTACCTTGTTTTTCGGCTGTTACAGTCTTCACACGACTGTCAACCTTATGTCTTTCAGCAAAAGGTCTAAATTATATGTCGATAAAATATAAGGTTCTACTAAACACCAGATTTTCAGTGCAAGCGAAATCCAGCCCTTGTTACTGAAGATACAGTCGAAAACTCTGTGATTCAGATGGGATTTTATGTCATTATCTTTTCCAATGTTCAGCACAGATTATTTTATCTCCAAAGCGTAGTTCCCGAGGGGTGGTTTAACACAATTTTGTACCGGTGAATGAGTTTTGGTAGCCGCCAGCCATCTTTTACTTTGTAATATACATATCTGCAATGTTTTGATATAGGTACCTAACGTCAAGTTGTGTTTTATCCAGCTACGTAGATGCTCGTCTAATGTAGTAATGAGATAAGAAATCATGGGTACCTTCAATCAAAGATTGAATGTAAGTAATTGAGATTAGCAATTAAAATAACGAAGTCTCAAAGTAGTGCTTGGCTGCGATCCCATCTAATTGTAGGTATGTATACGTCGATTCGCCGGTAACGGATGTATCGGCAACTCCTGGAATATGTATTTACAAAATATATTAAGTACTCTTATCAGTTGTGTACGCTTCTTTCTTTCTTCGAATCGATTAGAGAAAAAATAATGAAGTGTCAATTTGCCCAATTTGAGCGAGTAAATTCGTGCAAATCGACTAATAAGTACTTAAGCCAACAATAGTTCCCAAATAGGTACGTACCTACCTACCTATAAGAAATTCCGCAGGATGGTGACAATACAACTCTGTGGTCACGTAAGCATTTCAAAAAATGTGATGTAGGTGACGTAGGTCTACCTATACGACGGCTCGGTAAGTTGTTTAACTAAAGATGTCGTACCTACTGGTCAATTAGTTTTGTAATCTATTTAAACCAGCTATAAGTCAGTAATAAGTGTTAAATTATTAATTTTATAGAGTGTTGTGCATGGATATCTGCCACATTATGGTTTACAGTGCAGCTGAACCTCAGTTAAACTATTAAGTTACGTATAGGTATTCAGGTTTGCAATATTTATTTAAGTAGGCACTAGACCGATACATTTTCTTTTAGTTATCAAATACCTCTGTATGAATGTACCGAATAAAAATATTGTAGTATCTAAGCAGAGCGCTATCTATAATGAAAAGACTGAACTAAAGTCCGATCCGCTATCGATTCATATATTGAAGTTAACCTCAATATCGATAGATGGCGCTACACAAAGTTGATAGAAATCACGATAGATGGCGCGTCAGAAAATTGAGTTCCTAAAACAAACCTATAGGTATAGTTGGAAAGGGGCATTTAATCGTGTAAGTTCATTATTAATTTTCAACATTACAGTTTTCTTTAAAATTGAACCAAAATTCTTTGTAATTTAAAATATTGGCAGATTTTAAACTACTAAACATTTTTGTCTAGTCAAAATGTTTGTCAGCGCCACCTATGAGTGCACGTTTACACTTTCTTCACACAAACACAAAGATATCGATTATTTTGATCCGTTCACTTTGAGCTCAACAGATGTCGGTATAATCAGTTTAATTTTATTATTGTATAATATACTGTTAGTTAAACCTTAGAACTTAAGATATACTGAAATAAAATAAACAGTGCAATATTTATCTCCATCATGTTTACGGCCAGTAAATAGTATATTTAATATAGAACTTATTAAAATTTTAAATTGTATACATAATGTAACTAGTTACTCTTTCTTGTAACGTTTTTGTACTTTCGAAAAATAAAAACTATTATTATTATTTTGTTTATTTATTTTACATACATATAATTTACATTTTTAAATATTTATATAAATACATAAAATACATTTAAAAATATAAAAAATAGTAGCCCACCGGTATCGGGAACAGGGTCCAAGCTACCGGCCGGCGGTCAGGGCTCCAGAGAGAGGAACTTCCTGACGATGCGAGCCGTTTCCAGCAGTACAGCTTTCTGAATCAAGCCCTTGATCCAGCTGCCTATCGAGAGCCTTCTGAGATGTTGGTCGAGGCTCTTGGCTATTAAGCCATTAACTGTCACGACTATCGGTATAATGATTGCTGAATCCACCTCCCACATGTCTTATTATTATTATTATTTACTGTCCAGTAAAGCGTTTACAAATCAAATAATGTAGCTGCATTTTCTTAAGACTGCACTGCCTTCTTTTACCACTGAAAACCTCTGATAAGTGATAACAAGGTCTTATGAAGGAGTATCGTATCACTCAGTACCTGAGTTGTGAACCTTGGTCCACTGGCCACCCAAAATCAAGATATCGAAAGACATAAGTTATCATTTAATAACTGGAGGTCCTGTACCATATGACATTACCTAGGTATATTTATGTATATCTCGTGTGCCTAAGTAAGTACCTACCTACCTAAAATTTATTATTTATTTATATCTATATACATATACTTTATTGTACACCAAAAACATATATAACATAATAAATACATAACACATGCATACAAGACGAAAGTCATGTCTTATGCCTATGTTGTACTGACCCCTATAAAGATTGGAGACTCTGTTCTCGAAGTGTTGACAGTTACGTTTACGTGGGACAAACTATCCAGTTAGGAAGGTCTAACGTCGAGAAAGAGGTCAATCGTCGAATCCAACTCGGCTGGGCCGCTTTGGGGAAGCTACGTAGAATCTTCTCGTCCGAAATACCGCAGTGTCTCAAGACAAAAGTCTTTGACCAGTCTGTGTTGCCAGTGATGACTTATAGGATTGAGACGTGGTCGCTAACAATGGATCTTATAAGAAAGCTCAAGGTCACACAAAGGGCAATGGAGAGGGCTATGCTTGAGGTTTCTTGAGGACGTGTGCCAGGCACATTGCCCGTAGGATTGATGCCCGGTGGGGTCGACGGGTTCTCGAGTGGCGATCACGCACCGGAAGACGCAGCGTGGGTAGGCCCCCGACAAGGTAGACCGACGACCTGGTGAAGGTCGCGGGAAACCGTGATGCGGGAGGCACAGGACTGGTCGTCCTGGAGATCTTTAGGGGAAGCCTATGTCCAGCAGTGGACGTCTTTCGGCTGAAATTATGATGAAGATGATGATGATAATTAAATACATTGAATACTACTAAATATACAATGGGCGGCCTTAATGCTAATGAAATTTCATCTAGGCAACTCTAAAATGGACAAAGATCTTCCATCTTCCTAGACATTAAATGAGACTGTCGCTTTTTTTCTATATAAGTATTAACAAGTGATTCACCGCAATCCCGCCTGATGGTAAGCAGTGATGCAATCGTTGATAGTAAAGCGAGCTTGTTTATTAAGAGCCTATTCACTCTAGCCACTTAGACTGTAGTCAGACGGAAACGCCGCCGCTGGCCCTCCATGTAAGCGGCATAAAAGACGAGCCGAAACGCTTCGTCCTGGTCGTCCGATGATGGTACAGAGATGGGAGAATTAAGTCATGCAATTCCTTCGCACACTCTCCAAAATGCTTCCTATAGAACACCGACAGGTTGGCTACTCTTCGCCTGTGCTCCAGGCTTTTTGAACTAAATCCGTGTCGTCAATTAGCCTCTTCGCACCACTCTCCACCGAATCCAAAGTTGACAGGTGACATTTTGCAGCACCAGCCCAAATGTGGATTCAGTACCTATCTAATCCACACACGAACGGACCTGTGCTTTGTATATATAACATTAGAAGCTGTCCTGGTGTGAAGTACCGCCGCACCTTTGCAATACACTGAAATCACTATACAGATACACACATATCCAAAATTATACTTCATAAATAAACTAGCTTTCCGCCCGCGGCTTCGCCCGCGTGGAGTTCGGTTATATCGCGCTTTTTAGATTTCCCTCGGGAACATCAAATTTTTCCGGGATAAAAGGTAGCCCATGTTCTTTCTCAGGGTCTAAAGATTGTCTGTGCCAAATTTCATCAAAATCGGTTGAGAGGTTTAAACGGGAAAGCGTAACAGACAGACAGACAGACAGACAGACAGACAGACAGACAGAGTTACTTTCGCATTTATAATATTAGTATGGATACGGCTGCCGGCAGAAGATACCACCCACAAGACAAAGTCTTGCAGCCAAGCGGTTCGTCGTGTTCCGGCATGATGTCTGGTGAAGCCGTACGGAGGACGGGTCGGAGCAGTTGTGTGGCGGGTACGATGCGCCAAATGTTGTTGTGTCGGGAGTTTGGTCGTGGAGAGTCTCCATATCAATCTCCCTCTAGCGCAGCTTCGTTTGGTCGTGTTGGTCTTGGGTTTAACATTGTATCACCTCGCTCAACTGCCGTCATCCTTCCTATTCCTTAGTTTTTTAAGTGAACAGGCTTAATAAACTAGTGCGCTTTACCATCATCGATTGCATCACTGCTTACCATCTGGCGGGATTGCAGTCAAGCACTAGTTTATAATTATTTAAAAAAAAAAACATATATGTGTGTAGGTACGTAAGCAAAGAATACCTACTCTTTTAGATTTTTTCCCGAAGACTGTTGAAAAAGTTCGTCTGTCGTAGTAAAATTTTAACGGACAACAACATAGCTACATTTTAGTAGCGTGTTCAGTGATCTACTATTAATAAAATCATAGTACTTTTATTAGTTCGCGCGGAATGGATCATTACACTGTCGGCCACGTTATTGGTCTAATTTGGCGTTCGATTTTATGTGTTTGCTCGCCCCGCCGGCGACCGGGTTTCATTATCCGCACCGAATGCCATAAATTGTCCGGATTCTCTGTGTTCAAAGTGTGATGGTTTTGATAGGTTTCATGTAAGTTTTCTTTTAGTTTCAGATTCAGAGATTTAGTTAAGACGATAAGAGACATCACGCATCCACTTGGCTGCACAAAATAATAAGTACCAAATTATTACTAGAGATTGGAAATTACAGCGCTCATATACCTAAACTTGAACAAAATGCGGACTATTTTACTGCCGTACTTTAGTATTGTATATTTATATAAATTATTCCATAAATGTCGAAACACCTTGTATGCTCCATCTGATGGTATTTTAGAAATATTTATAAACAGGACCTATAGTGGCATACATATTAAGTACGTGTACTGAAAGGCATATCCTTATTTTGTCTGTCATCAAATCAAGTTTAGGTATTTTAGCGCCAGGATATCCTCTCCGACCTCTACTTATCAATATCTAACATTAAAATTTTCAAAACGGAATTTTAGAATATCGGAACTTTCGAATACACATAATTATTATGAAAAATGCAAAGTAAACATTTATATTGATTGATAAAAGTCTTTTCTAACTTCCAGTATTTGACGAGTAAACGCCAAAGACAGTTTACAGTAAAAATTAATGTCTTTAATGAAAATCTGAAAACGTAATCACGAAATTGCTTGATAGTTGATACTACTAATACCTACAAACGACCCCACTACGCACAACCATTGTGAAATTACGTCGATTCGCTTGCACAACTTAATTTATCTGTGTTGTCAGTCAATTTCCGAGGCGAGGCTACTTAATCAGATTCATTACAGAGCGGCTTGTGTCAGCAAACAAACGGGAATCACTGTTTGCACAGTCAAACCGTAGTGTAGGCATATTGCCGAATCGATAGGGGCAGTAATTTTGGCTCGAAGTGTACGAGCCAATATTACAGTAGATTAGTTTTGTATGTACGCGTGAGTCTGCGATAGTTTGTCGTATGTTTTGTTATTCACAAACTTAACTACATTCATGTTCAGTGCATCTTCTTCTTCCTATTCCATTAAGAAAAGGACAGAAAATAAATATTAGTTTAGTTCTGTCAAATTAAGATAATCAAATTAGAGGTCATTAAAACATGGCATGGAGGATTGGCAAGCTGAATCGGCAATGGGCTGGTCACATATGCCGCAGGAACGACAACCGTTGGGGTAAACGAGTCCTCGGGTGGAGACCGCGTCTCGGCAAACGTAGCGTAGGACGCCCTTGGGCGAGATGGAGCGACGACATCAAAAAGGTGGCTGGTAGTGGCTGACGGAGAACTGCTCAGGATCGAACTTGTTGGCGTGCCACGGAGGAGGTCTATGCCCAGGAGTGGACGAGTAGAGGCTGATGATGATGATGATGATGATGATGATGAAAACGTGGCATAGACGAAGATCATGTTAATCTCCTATGTCGGACCCACTCCAGTTCTAGTTGGTTGCTCTGCACTCGAAGTTGTTGACGAGTATATTATACTTGGAACAAACAGTCCAACTACTCGTAGGTAGGTCTAACTTCGAGAAAGAGGTATCTCGTCGAATCTAGTTCAGCTGGGCAGCGTTCAGGAAGCTACGTCCAAGTTACCACAGTGTCACAAGACTTCTTTCTCGAAGAAAAAAGAAGAGAAAAGAGAAGTCTTTCACCAGTGTTTGTTTCCAATAATGACATACGGAACTGAACGTGGTCCATGATAATGGGCCTCATACGAAGACTTAAGGTCACACAAAGGGCGATGGAAAGAGTTATGCTCTGAGTTTCTCTGCGCGATAGAATCAGAAATGAGGAGATCCGCAGAAGAACCAAGTCGCTAAAATAAAGTGGCAGTGGGCTGGACACATTGCTCCCTTCCACCCTTGCGCCCTTTACAGGGTAGACCGATGACCTGGTGAAGGTCGTGGGAAGCGGGCAGTACAAGACTGGTCATTGTGGAAAGCTTTGGAGGAGGCTTTTATCCAGCAGTGGACCTCTATAGGCTGAAGAAGAAGAAAACATGGCTACTAAAAATACTAATAGGTATTTACCGTCAGTTCTTTTTTTAATGATTCACTAAACTTAGTTTAGTTTAATTTGTGAATAAGTTAATCCTCGTTATTGTAACTATGAAGGAAATTGTGTTTTAATAAGTAACTGGTGAAGCCGTACGGAGGACGGGTCTAAGCAGTTGTGTTGCGATGTACGTGCCGGGTACGATGCGCGAAATGTTGTTGTGTCGGGAGTTTGGTTGTGGAGGGCCTCCAGATCAATATCCCTCTGGCGCAGCATCGTTGGTCGTGTTGTTGGGTTTAACATTGCATCACCGCGCTCAATTGCCGTGTTCCTTCCTATTTACTGAGTTCTTTTGAGTGAGTAGGCTTAATAAACTAGCGCGCCGTACCATCAACGATTGCATTACTGCTTACCATCAGGCGGGATTGCAGTCAAGCACTCGTTTGTAAGTTATAAAAAAAAAAAATTACTGTGGAGTTTTTAGCCGGCTATTCCCCGAAGGAAACGACCAACTGGAATTGTACTACTTCCTTCTAGCGTCTCTTAAGTGTCCGACTGTCCCACCCTCGTCTTCACAAAGTTCAGCAGTCAGCTGTTGCCAGCTTTGGATTCTGTCTTCCGTTCCCAGATCGGTAAACAAACTGTTATTAGTTTTTTCATTAGTAATTCCCATTAGTGCTAATAAGTAAAAAGGTAAAGTAATAAATATGTAAATATAATAAATAAAAATGGAAATAAATAAAAAAATTTCATAACTAAGAAAAAGCCTGTATTTTCACTTTGTATTGATTTTTTTTGTGGAAGTCGTTTGTTTTTTTTGTTTTTTTTTTTATTTTACAAGTTTTAGTTGCAAAAAGTACTGGGCAGCTGCACCCGGTCAGACTGGACGCTGCTGCCAACATAGTTGGGAATAGGCTAGCAAGGAAATGACGCCTTTTTATTTGAATTTTTATCCGTAATTTTGGTTTAAATACCAAAGTACTGAATCGATTTTTATAAAATTTCTCTGGGAACCGGACTGGATGTATGAGCATTGCTAGAGATGACACGATTACGCGATTTAATTTCAGTCTCTTGATTTTTTACAACATTGAAGTTTAATATAGGACAACAACTAGGTACCTACTCGTCACGCTTATGCAACAATCAATTAAGACTGAATTTAAGTGGCGTATTCGCGTCATGTCTAGCATTGCTCATACTTTCAGTTTGATCTCTTAGGAATTTTATAGAAATCGGTTCAGTGGTTTCGTTTATGAAACAAAATTATGGGTAAAAATTAAAGTACACAAAATTACGTCGTTTGCTTACAGTCATTGATAAAATATTATATCAATGCTTACAGTACTTTTCACAACTAACATGGTCGTGACGTGGTCTGCTATCTAAGATAATTAAAAAAGTGTAAAATAAAAACTTTTTTACAAATAAAGAACAACCGACTTCCAAAAAACACTACAAAGGGAAAAATAACTAATTTCGGAAGTCGGTGTCTTTGGTTTTTGTATATTCGTTTTTGACACCGACTTCCGAAATTAGTAATTTTTCTCTTTGTAGGTAGTGTTTTTTGGAAGTCGGGTGTTTTATTTTTTTTGTTAAAAAGTTTTTATTTTACACTTTTTTAATTATCTTGGATAGTAGACCACATCGCGGGCAGCAGATAGATTACTATAATGAAGCAGCTTCTCCGACCAAGTACCTATAATCGAGGCTGGGTATGAAATTTGTAAAATTTCGCAAGTATCGACAAATTTTATCACTCCAATTAACTTGAGGAAAATATAGTGAACTGTTAAGTATTACTTATACAGTATGTTAACTAACAGAGGGCGTTCCCGTTAACCCGAAATAGTATAGCATACATACCTACATGCTAAAAAAAATATTTCCATTCGAAAACAAAATGTTTTAAAATTTTTTCCAATAAGAAAATATTCAATAAAAATTTTAAATTGACATGTAAAAGAAACACACTGTACACGCGAACATGAAAGACGGCAACGTCGCAATTTATTTATACATGACGACTACTATTTTGATTTAAAACAGGAGGTTTCAAATTTATTAGAATTTTTTTTTATTCGGATTTTTTTATGCTTATTTTTCTATGCTGATATTTTTATTTTAATCTATTAATGATATATATTAACGAGTTTAAGGGAACGCCCTCTGTTATTTAACATACTGTATACCTCTAAGATGGCCATGACAAGAGGGCCAATGGACAAGCTCAAGAAAATATGGAGGAATCGCGACATAACTAAAGCCACTAAGATCAGGCTCGTCCGAGCACTAATATTCCCCATATTTCTTTACGCAGCTGAAACGTGGACGTTACGGGAATTGGAAAAGAAAAATATAGACGCTCTAGAAATGTGGTGTTGGAGAAGAATGCTTGGGGTATCATGGACCGAGTTTAGAACAAATGTTTCTATACTCCAAGAACTCGGCATCAAACAGCGTCTTTCAGATATAGTACAGTCCCGTATACTCGGATTTTTCGGTCACATATCAAGGCGTAATAGTGACTCTATAGAACGTTTGGTCGTCCAGGGCAGAGTGGAGGGGAACAGACCTCGTGGAAGGTCACCGATGAGGTGGACCGACCAAATCAAGGCGGCAGTGGGGGGACCTGTTAATAAATGCTCCAGACTGTCGTCCAACAGGGATAGATGGAGAGAGATCGTACGGCGTGTAACATCAGCGTCTCGGAGTCAGTCATAGTGACTACGACCGTTTTGTCAAGAGCGAAACGAAGAAGAAGAAGATACCTCTAAGAATCTATTACTCACCCACGTCTTGTAAGTTAAGTGATAGATTCAGGTACATACGGGCGCCGCTTCTTTTGTCCACAAACTAGCCTAATTTTCAGTTTAGTGCATCTCTTTTTCTTTATTCTTCATTTAGAAAAGGATAGAAGACAACATATTAGGTCAGTCCTGTCAAGTCCTGTTTAGACAGTTTACTACATGGCGACTAAAAATACTTCGAGTTAAGTACTAAACTTATACTTCTATACTTGGTGGTAGGTCATAACATCGGCTGCCGGCAGAAGTTACCACCCATCAGACAAAGTCTTGCCGCCAAGTGATTCGTCGTTTTACGGCATAATGTCTGGTGAAACCGTACGTGGTACAGGACTGAGCATTATGTTGTGATGTGTGCCGGGTACGATGTGCCTAATGTTGTTGTGTCTGGAGTTTAGTCGTGGAGGGTCTCCAGATCAAACTCCCTCTGGCGCTGGACCCTGATCTAACTTGAGTTGGTCTCCAAAGCCTAGAGCACAGGCGTAGAGTAGCCAGCCTTTCGGTGTTCTATAGGATGCATTTCGGGGAGTGTGCGAGGGAATTGCATGATTTAATTCCCCCATCTCCGTTCCACCAGCGGACGACCCGTCGTACGGCTGGTTTCCACCCCTAAGTTGTTATCATCACTACGATTCGGACGAAGCGTTTCGCCTCCTCTTTTATACCGCGTACATCGAGGGACTGGAACAATTTGCCAGCGGCGGTGTTTCCGTCGGACTACAATTTGAGTGTCTTCAAGGCTAGAGTGAATAGGCTCATAATAAACTAGTGCGCTTTACCATCAACGATTGCGTCACTGCTTACCATTGGCAGGATTGAGGTCAAGCGCTGGTTTATAATATGTAAAAAAAAAAAGAAATCGGTGGTCGTGTTGGTACGTTTAACATTGCATCACATCGCTCAACTGCCGTCTTCCTTCCTACTTACTCACTTTTTTTTGAGTGAAACTAGCGCACTTTACCATCAACGTTTGCATTACTGCTTACCATAAGGCGGGATTACGGTCAAGCACTAGTTTATTATTAGGTATAAAAAAAGAAAACATATTTATCTTCTGTCCTTTACTTAATGAAAGAGACAGAAATAGATGCACTAAACTATATTTTAGTTTAGCTTGTTAGCCAGGGATTCGGCACGATTTTGCGCCGAAATCACAGAAATGGTAATATATTAAGATTTCTGCATTGATAAAATATTAAACTAAGGTAGATATGTCACTAGCGCACTAAAAATAAAGCGTACAAAAGGAAGTAAGTCCTGTATCTCGCTTTAGTCACTCTCGATACACTCCTAAAAACAAACGACAAACACTAGCCATCTTTTTCTTCTATGCTTTAGATTGCGCCCCATCTCACTCACACTGTACCAATGTATGCCGAATAAAAACATGCATGAGTGCTGCTGCTGTGTTCGGCACATTTTTTTTGGTCAGTTTGTTAGAATATATCGTATCTGTTTAATATTTTATCAATGGATTTCTGTGGCCGAAATAGAAAATAATTTAACCTGGAATTGAAAAATAAATAAATACATAACAACATGTAGACTATCAACACAATATGTAATAATTTGAACGAATTGTATGTAAATTCCAAACATTAATAATTTTTTTTTTGTTTATTCTGTCACTAACATACTTTGTATTTGTACACATACTTAGATTATAGAAGAGGGAGTTTTTCTGTTACATGTGTAATATACAAAATGTATTTGTCATGTGTCACTGTTTGTTTTCCCAAATAAATAAAAATAAAATGAAAATAAATAAAATATAAAAAATATATATATTTTATAAAATAGTGCTTAACTGCAATCCTGCCTGATGGTGAGTAGTGATGCAATCGTTGATGGTAAATCGCCCTAACTTATTATTATCCTATTCAGGTTATATGTATAGGTATCTTGGCAGAGTTTTTCCATCAACATGAATGGTGATGTTCTTTCTGGAAGTTATTAATAGACAATAACACATAACAACTTCGTCTTAACGCTCCCTGAGACAGACGCAATGCGTAAAACCATTTTTATGAAAATGGCAATATTTTTGTTCTCACAGAATCGTCGCTTCGCGTAGGAGAATATCAATATCTACAATCTACTTACCGTACACCATACATTTAAAGTATCAACCAAGCGGTATTTTCACTAGAGTGTGAACTGACAGTAAATGAACTCACAGGCAATGAAAGTCGTTTGCAGTAGTAAGTGCTTGTAAAATCCTTTGCGTAGGAAGCGGCAACTCAGCAAGTAATCCAACGCCCACATATTCTGCTGGGTAGCACTATGGTGACCCGTGTGTGTTTAACGGTAAAGTAGTATTCTGTAATCTGTGGTAAAGTGTAGTAAAATTAACGTTTTAGTACACAGAATGCATTTTTAGAGTTTGTGCGTCAGATAAAATTAAATAAGAATAAAATTTAATAAAAACAGATTTCAATGAATGTGCATAATGGCTCAGTTTGTATAATAGATAATAAAAATTTTTAAAACAGTCGTAAAAGTAACTTAATGTAGACTCATCCATACTAATATTTTAAATGCGAAAGTAACTCTGTCTGTCTATCTGTCGGTTACGCTTTCCCGCTTAAACCTCTCAACAGATTTTGATGAAATTTGGCACAGACAATCTTTAGACCCGGAGAAAGGACATAGGCTACCTTTTATCCCTGAAAAATTTGATGTTCCCGAGGGAAATCTAAAAAGCGCGATATAACCGAACTCCACGCGGGCGAAGCCGCGGGCGGAAAGCTAGTATTATAAATGCGAAAGTAACTCTGTCTGTCTGCCTGATACGCTTTCCCGCTTAAACCTCTCAACCGATTTTAATGAAATTTGGCACTGACAATCTTTAGACCCTGAGAAAGGACATAGGCTACCTTTTATTGAAAAAAGAAAATGATATTCCCGAGGGAAACATAAAAAGCGCGATATACCTAACTGAATTCCACGCGGGCGGAAAGCTAGTACATAATAAAATTCAAGAAAGTTATGTTCTAAACTATTCTTTTCTCTCTAGTTCGGATGGTCCCAACATTAGTGTTGGGACCACCCGAACTAGGTTCATTTAAAACTGTGTTTTAAGCTATCGATATGGATGAAGATACAATTAAAATACCGGTGGCATGTTGAATAGCATTAGATATGGTGCGTTTTAGACTACGAAGGCCATCAGATTGTATACAACGTTATTTTTTGTTTAAGCGAAACCTGAATATAGTTTGTTCAGAATAAGCAACTGAATCGATTCCAATCATTTTTACACCATGTTATATTTTTTTCCAAATATGTACCTACATTGAATTTGTTGCAGAGTGGTTACCGAGCGGTTACGATAGATCATAGTACTTGCGGAAGCGCCACAGCTGACGCCAGAGGTCAACGCACCGCGCTCGCCCTCGCAATCGGAGCTTTGACCATATTTTTGTTGGGACAACTAAGTAGACTAGCAAGCTCATAACTTTATGGTTTTTCATTACTTATATCTTTTTTAAATTTTGTACATAGATTCTGTACATAGAAATACTGGATACATGTTTCGGGTTTCGCATACCTAAACAAAAATAATGTTATACAATATGTTAAGAAACCCTGTCCGACCCGTAAGGATAATAAAGGTTAGGTAAACACATGACCAAATAAAATATGAAATTTTACATAATCATCATAGTAACAATACTAGTGAATTTTGAAATAACCTCTTTTTCCCGCGAATTAATTCCAACTTCCCCAAAATTTGGTAATTTTTAAAAAGTGACAACATTGTTTTTGGCGGTATAATTCTGAGCGAATAGCGATGCGGCCGCGTGCCGCGTGCCCTGCCCCTCTTCGTCCGCACCTGTATGGCATACTGCACATGTTTTAAGTTACCTCTTTTAGCGAAATAATATTTATTTTTTTAGGGGGATTTTTTTTAAGTTTAGCCCGGCTTTGTAGGCATTAGTAGAATCAGTTATCGATACCTAACAATACCTTTACGGATCGGACAGGGTTTTCTTTACATATTGTATATTATAAAGAATAAAATGTTCAATGTAAGTATGCGCGCTACCAATATTGTTATCCAAGAGATGGACTTTTGTAAGTCATTTTCGAAACCAATAAAATTCAATTCTGAATAGAGACAACTTCACGTTTGTAGCTTAGTAGTAGGACTACTACCTCATAAGCCGAGAAACATAACCCAATTTACCACTTACTCCCTAAATAGGTACAAAAGACCCCTAAACACCCCATACCTATCCTTCAACCTCTGACTCCCGTTCAACCCTCACCCTTGGGGGCGTGTCACTCGACGGGGGACGACTGGGACGTTCGCGCATGCTCTGTAATCAACCCCCGGGGTATCAAAGATGGTTGATACCATTGATGGATGAGACAAGGTTAGCTATTTATAAAAGAGGTTTATGATGTCCCATTTTTGTACAATGATAGTGAGTTTTGTTGTGGTTATTTTGTGTAATTAAAAGAAACAACAACGATACTTGAGCCATCGGCTATCAATCAGTAGACACTGTATATACCTACTTATTGGTACATACTTTTTTTTACTGTTCGATGACAATCTAAATAGACTTGGCCCAGAATTTGGGTACGCGTTTGGCGCCATCAGTACCTGTAACGTGAAAATGACAGGACAAATAGGACATGATTTAAGGCAACTCGTACCCAGAGTGGAGATCAAATTTTGACTTTGACTTAGATCAATGATTCAGCATGTAGAACAAATTATAATTACTTTGTTTTGAAAACTGACAGTATTTTATTTCTAAACGGCGCTAAGGAGTTGGGAGGTTTTTATAAGTTTCAGTCTTGTGAGCGTCCGCTAGTTGACATTTGCATTACCTCTTATAGATAAACGAATATCTATAGAGGGTTTTATCATTACCTCTTGGCTTTCAATACTGTGTGCTGTTATACCATCTTCCATATTAAATTCTTTAGAAGCCTTTCATCAGTCAGTCGTGGTAGCCTAGTGGTTAAAACACCAGCCTCTCAAGTATGAGTGTGCGGGTTAGATTCCAGGTCAGGCAAGTACCAATGTAACTTTTCTAAGTTATATGTACTATGTACTTTCTATTTCTTAGCCACCAATGACTGATTACAAGGTGAAGGAAAACATCTTGAGGAAACTTACTATAAGTCTGAAATCGCCACCCGCATTGAGCAAACGTGGTCGGTGGTTATTACGCTCAATCCTTCTCTGTATGAGAGGAGACCTGTGCCCAGCAGTGGGACGATAAAAAGGTTGATGATAAAGCTTTTCATATGAAGCGTCGCGAGGCCCTGGTGCTATGATTGGAATGCCTATTTCAAGAACCATTATCTCACAAATATTTAATTTGTAGCGGTACCTACTACGATACATGCGAACAACGCGTAATCGTGACGTCACGCAAATTCGGTATATCCCAAGCAAAGTTTACTGTGCAACTAGCATATATATTTCCCGTCGGGAAACCGCGGCGGGCGAGTGTCTGCTAGACAAGCCCAGTCTGGTCAGAGTATCCTCCCTTTTCTATGAAGGATGAGTGAACATTACACCCTGTTCCTCATACCTCCACAATATTAAGCATGACTACTGTACAGTTGTCAAGGGAGAAAAATAAATCAATACTAATATATAAAGCTAAAGAGTTTGTTTGTTTGAACGCGCTAATCTCAGGAACTACGGGCTGATTTGATCAATTCTTTTTGTGTTGGATAGTTCATTAATCCAGAAAGGTTTTAGGCTATATAACATCACGCTGCGATCAATAGGAGCGGAGCATATAAAAAAAAAAGCGGATAAATTCGCACGCGGTCTCTAGTAAAATATACAGGTATCTACTTATTTGCTACTAGCTTTCCGCTTGCGACTTCGCCCGCGTGGAATTTGGTATTTTTGTTTTCCTTTGGGAATATAAATTTTTTTCCGGGATAAAAAGTACCCTGTTATTTAATCCGGACTTCTAAATTTATATATATACAAGACGAAAGTCATGTCTTATGCCTATGTTGTACTGACCCCTATAAAGATTGGAGACTCTGTTCTCGAAGTGTTGACAGTTACGTTTACGTGGGACAAACTATCCAGTTAGGAAGGTCTAACGTCGAGAAAGAGGTCAATCGTCGAATCCAACTCGGCTGGGCCGCTTTGGGGAAGCTACGTAGAATCTTCTCGTCCGAAATACCGCAGTGTCTCAAGACAAAAGTCTTTGACCAGTCTGTGTTGCCAGTGATGACTTATAGGATTGAGACGTGGTCGCTAACAATGGATCTTATAAGAAAGCTCAAGGTCACACAAAGGGCAATGGAGAGGGCTATGCTTGAGGTTTCTTGAGGACGTGTGCCAGGCACATTGCCCGTAGGATTGATGCCCGGTGGGGTCGACGGGTTCTCGAGTGGCGATCACGCACCGGAAGACGCAGCGTGGGTAGGCCCCCGACAAGGTAGACCGACGACCTGGTGAAGGTCGCGGGAAACCGTGATGCGGGAGGCACAGGACTGGTCGTCGTGGAGATCTTTAGGGGAAGCCTATGTCCAGCAGTGGACGTCTTTCGGCTGAAATTATGATGAAGATGATGATGATAATTAAATACATTGAATACTACTAAATATACAATGGGCGGCCTTAATGCTAATGAAATTTCATCTAGGCAACTCTAAAATGGACAAAGATCTTCCATCTTCCTAGACATTAAATGAGACTGTCGCTTTTTTTCTATATAAGTATTAACAAGTGATTCACCGCAATCCCGCCTGATGGTAAGCAGTGATGCAATCGTTGATAGTAAAGCGAGCTTGTTTATTAAGAGCCTATTCACTCTAGCCACTTAGACTGTAGTCAGACGGAAACGCCGCCGCTGGCCCTCCATGTAAGCGGCATAAAAGACGAGCCGAAACGCTTCGTCCTGGTCGTCCGATGATGGTACAGAGATGGGAGAATTAAGTCATGCAATTCCTTCGCACACTCTCCAAAATGCTTCCTATAGAACACCGACAGGTTGGCTACTCTTCGCCTGTGCTCCAGGCTTTTTGAACTAAATCCGTGTCGTCAATTAGCCTCTTCGCACCACTCTCCACCGAATCCAAAGTTGACAGGTGACATTTTGCAGCACCAGCCCAAATGTGGATTCAGTACCTATCTAATCCACACACGAACGGACCTGTGCTTTGTATATATAACATTAGAAGCTGTCCTGGTGTGAAGTACCGCCGCACCTTTGCAATACACTGAAATCACTATACAGATACACACATATCCAAAATTATACTTCATAAATAAACTAGCTTTCCGCCCGCGGCTTCGCCCGCGTGGAGTTCGGTTATATCGCGCTTTTTAGATTTCCCTCGGGAACATCAAATTTTTCCGGGATAAAAGGTAGCCTATGTTCTTTCTCAGGATCTAAAGATTGTCTGTGCCAAATTTCATCAAAATCGGTTGAGAGGTTTAAACGGGAAAGCGTAACAGACAGACAGACAGACAGACAGACAGACAGACAGACAGAGTTACTTTCGCATTTATAATATTAGTATGGATACGGCTGCCGGCAGAAGATACCACCCACAAGACAAAGTCTTGCAGCCAAGCGGTTCGTCGTGTTCCGGCATGATGTCTGGTGAAGCCGTACGGAGGACGGGTCGGAGCAGTTGTGTGGCGGGTACGATGCGCCAAATGTTGTTGTGTCGGGAGTTTGGTCGTGGAGAGTCTCCATATCAATCTCCCTCTAGCGCAGCTTCGTTTGGTCGTGTTGGTCTTGGGTTTAACATTGTATCACCTCGCTCAACTGCCGTCATCCTTCCTATTCCTTAGTTTTTTAAGTGAACAGGCTTAATAAACTAGTGCGCTTTACCATCATCGATTGCATCACTGCTTACCATCTGGCGGGATTGCAGTCAAGCACTAGTTTATAATTATTTAAAAAAAAAAACATATATGTGTGTAGGTACGTAAGCAAAGAATACCTACTCTTTTAGATTTTTTCCCGAAGACTGTTGAAAAAGTTCGTCTGTCGTAGTAAAATTTTAACGGACAACAACATAGCTACATTTTAGTAGCGTGTTCAGTGATCTACTATTAATAAAATCATAGTACTTTTATTAGTTCGCGCGGAATGGATCATTACACTGTCGGCCACGTTATTGGTCTAATTTGGCGTTCGATTTTATGTGTTTGCTCGCCCCGCCGGCGACCGGGTTTCATTATCCGCACCGAATGCCATAAATTGTCCGGATTCTCTGTGTTCAAAGTGTGATGGTTTTGATAGGTTTCATGTAAGTTTTCTTTTAGTTTCAGATTCAGAGATTTAGTTAAGACGATAAGAGACATCACGCATCCACTTGGCTGCACAAAATAATAAGTACCAAATTATTACTAGAGATTGGAAATTACAGCGCTCATATACCTAAACTTGAACAAAATGCGGACTATTTTACTGCCGTACTTTAGTATTGTATATTTATATAAATTATTCCATAAATGTCGAAACACCTTGTATGCTCCATCTGATGGTATTTTAGAAATATTTATAAACAGGACCTATAGTGGCATACATATTAAGTACGTGTACTGAAAGGCATATCCTTATTTTGTCTGTCATCAAATCAAGTTTAGGTATTTTAGCGCCAGGATATCCTCTCCGACCTCTACTTATCAATATCTAACATTAAAATTTTCAAAACGGAATTTTAGAATATCGGAACTTTCGAATACACATAATTATTATGAAAAATGCAAAGTAAACATTTATATTGATTGATAAAAGTCTTTTCTAACTTCCAGTATTTGACGAGTAAACGCCAAAGACAGTTTACAGTAAAAATTAATGTCTTTAATGAAAATCTGAAAACGTAATCACGAAATTGCTTGATAGTTGATACTACTAATACCTACAAACGACCCCACTACGCACAACCATTGTGAAATTACGTCGATTCGCTTGCACAACTTAATTTATCTGTGTTGTCAGTCAATTTCCGAGGCGAGGCTACTTAATCAGATTCATTACAGAGCGGCTTGTGTCAGCAAACAAACGGGAATCACTGTTTGCACAGTCAAACCGTAGTGTAGGCATATTGCCGAATCGATAGGGGCAGTAATTTTGGCTCGAAGTGTACGAGCCAATATTACAGTAGATTAGTTTTGTATGTACGCGTGAGTCTGCGATAGTTTGTCGTATGTTTTGTTATTCACAAACTTAACTACATTCATGTTCAGTGCATCTTCTTCTTCCTATTCCATTAAGAAAAGGACAGAAAATAAATATTAGTTTAGTTCTGTCAAATTAAGATAATCAAATTAGAGGTCATTAAAACATGGCATGGAGGATTGGCAAGCTGAATCGGCAATGGGCTGGTCACATATGCCGCAGGAACGACAACCGTTGGGGTAAACGAGTCCTCGGGTGGAGACCGCGTCTCGGCAAACGTAGCGTAGGACGCCCTTGGGCGAGATGGAGCGACGACATCAAAAAGGTGGCTGGTAGTGGCTGACGGAGAACTGCTCAGGATCGAACTTGTTGGCGTGCCACGGAGGAGGTCTATGCCCAGGAGTGGACGAGTAGAGGCTGATGATGATGATGATGATGATGATGATGAAAACGTGGCATAGACGAAGATCATGTTAATCTCCTATGTCGGACCCACTCCAGTTCTAGTTGGTTGCTCTGCACTCGAAGTTGTTGACGAGTATATTATACTTGGAACAAACAGTCCAACTACTCGTAGGTAGGTCTAACTTCGAGAAAGAGGTATCTCGTCGAATCTAGTTCAGCTGGGCAGCGTTCAGGAAGCTACGTCCAAGTTACCACAGTGTCACAAGACTTCTTTCTCGAAGAAAAAAGAAGAGAAAAGAGAAGTCTTTCACCAGTGTTTGTTTCCAATAATGACATACGGAACTGAACGTGGTCCATGATAATGGGCCTCATACGAAGACTTAAGGTCACACAAAGGGCGATGGAAAGAGTTATGCTCTGAGTTTCTCTGCGCGATAGAATCAGAAATGAGGAGATCCGCAGAAGAACCAAGTCGCTAAAATAAAGTGGCAGTGGGCTGGACACATTGCTCCCTTCCACCCTTGCGCCCTTTACAGGGTAGACCGATGACCTGGTGAAGGTCGTGGGAAGCGGGCAGTACAAGACTGGTCATTGTGGAAAGCTTTGGAGGAGGCTTTTATCCAGCAGTGGACCTCTATAGGCTGAAGAAGAAGAAAACATGGCTACTAAAAATACTAATAGGTATTTACCGTCAGTTCTTTTTTTAATGATTCACTAAACTTAGTTTAGTTTAATTTGTGAATAAGTTAATCCTCGTTATTGTAACTATGAAGGAAATTGTGTTTTAATAAGTAACTGGTGAAGCCGTACGGAGGACGGGTCTAAGCAGTTGTGTTGCGATGTACGTGCCGGGTACGATGCGCGAAATGTTGTTGTGTCGGGAGTTTGGTTGTGGAGGGCCTCCAGATCAATATCCCTCTGGCGCAGCATCGTTGGTCGTGTTGTTGGGTTTAACATTGCATCACCGCGCTCAATTGCCGTGTTCCTTCCTATTTACTGAGTTCTTTTGAGTGAGTAGGCTTAATAAACTAGCGCGCCGTACCATCAACGATTGCATTACTGCTTACCATCAGGCGGGATTGCAGTCAAGCACTCGTTTGTAAGTTATAAAAAAAAAAAATTACTGTGGAGTTTTTAGCCGGCTATTCCCCGAAGGAAACGACCAACTGGAATTGTACTACTTCCTTCTAGCGTCTCTTAAGTGTCCGACTGTCCCACCCTCGTCTTCACAAAGTTCAGCAGTCAGCTGTTGCCAGCTTTGGATTCTGTCTTCCGTTCCCAGATCGGTAAACAAACTGTTATTAGTTTTTTCATTAGTAATTCCCATTAGTGCTAATAAGTAAAAAGGTAAAGTAATAAATATGTAAATATAATAAATAAAAATGGAAATAAATAAAAAAATTTCATAACTAAGAAAAAGCCTGTATTTTCACTTTGTATTGATTTTTTTTGTGGAAGTCGTTTGTTTTTTTTGTTTTTTTTTTTATTTTACAAGTTTTAGTTGCAAAAAGTACTGGGCAGCTGCACCCGGTCAGACTGGACGCTGCTGCCAACATAGTTGGGAATAGGCTAGCAAGGAAATGACGCCTTTTTATTTGAATTTTTATCCGTAATTTTGGTTTAAATACCAAAGTACTGAATCGATTTTTATAAAATTTCTCTGGGAACCGGACTGGATGTATGAGCATTGCTAGAGATGACACGATTACGCGATTTAATTTCAGTCTCTTGATTTTTTACAACATTGAAGTTTAATATAGGACAACAACTAGGTACCTACTCGTCACGCTTATGCAACAATCAATTAAGACTGAATTTAAGTGGCGTATTCGCGTCATGTCTAGCATTGCTCATACTTTCAGTTTGATCTCTTAGGAATTTTATAGAAATCGGTTCAGTGGTTTCGTTTATGAAACAAAATTATGGGTAAAAATTAAAGTACACAAAATTACGTCGTTTGCTTACAGTCATTGATAAAATATTATATCAATGCTTACAGTACTTTTCACAACTAACATGGTCGTGACGTGGTCTGCTATCTAAGATAATTAAAAAAGTGTAAAATAAAAACTTTTTTACAAATAAAGAACAACCGACTTCCAAAAAACACTACAAAGGGAAAAATAACTAATTTCGGAAGTCGGTGTCTTTGGTTTTTGTATATTCGTTTTTGACACCGACTTCCGAAATTAGTAATTTTTCTCTTTGTAGGTAGTGTTTTTTGGAAGTCGGGTGTTTTATTTTTTTTGTTAAAAAGTTTTTATTTTACACTTTTTTAATTATCTTGGATAGTAGACCACATCGCGGGCAGCAGATAGATTACTATAATGAAGCAGCTTCTCCGACCAAGTACCTATAATCGAGGCTGGGTATGAAATTTGTAAAATTTCGCAAGTATCGACAAATTTTATCACTCCAATTAACTTGAGGAAAATATAGTGAACTGTTAAGTATTACTTATACAGTATGTTAACTAACAGAGGGCGTTCCCGTTAACCCGAAATAGTATAGCATACATACCTACATGCTAAAAAAAATATTTCCATTCGAAAACAAAATGTTTTAAAATTTTTTCCAATAAGAAAATATTCAATAAAATTTTTAAATTGACATGTAAAAGAAACACACTGTACACGCGAACATGAAAGACGGCAACGTCGCAATTTATTTATACATGACGACTACTATTTTGATTTAAAACAGGAGGTTTCAAATTTATTAGAATTTTTTTTTATTCGGATTTTTTTATGCTTATTTTTCTATGCTGATATTTTTATTTTAATCTATTAATGATATATATTAACGAGTTTAAGGGAACGCCCTCTGTTATTTAACATACTGTATACCTCTAAGATGGCCATGACAAGAGGGCCAATGGACAAGCTCAAGAAAATATGGAGGAATCGCGACATAACTAAAGCCACTAAGATCAGGCTCGTCCGAGCACTAATATTCCCCATATTTCTTTACGCAGCTGAAACGTGGACGTTACGGGAATTGGAAAAGAAAAATATAGACGCTCTAGAAATGTGGTGTTGGAGAAGAATGCTTGGGGTATCATGGACCGAGTTTAGAACAAATGTTTCTATACTCCAAGAACTCGGCATCAAACAGCGTCTTTCAGATATAGTACAGTCCCGTATACTCGGATTTTTCGGTCACATATCAAGGCGTAATAGTGACTCTATAGAACGTTTGGTCGTCCAGGGCAGAGTGGAGGGGAACAGACCTCGTGGAAGGTTACCGATGAGGTGGACCGACCAAATCAAGGCGGCAGTGGGGGGACCTGTTAATAAATGCTCCAGACTGTCGTCCAACAGGGATAGATGGAGAGAGATCGTACGGCGTGTAACATCAGCGTCTCGGAGTCAGTCATAGTGACTACGACCGTTTTGTCAAGAGCGAAACGAAGAAGAAGAAGATACCTCTAAGAATCTATTACTCACCCACGTCTTGTAAGTTAAGTGATAGATTCAGGTACATACGGGCGCCGCTTCTTTTGTCCACAAACTAGCCTAATTTTCAGTTTAGTGCATCTCTTTTTCTTTATTCTTCATTTAGAAAAGGATAGAAGACAACATATTAGGTCAGTCCTGTCAAGTCCTGTTTAGACAGTTTACTACATGGCGACTAAAAATACTTCGAGTTAAGTACTAAACTTATACTTCTATACTTGGTGGTAGGTCATAACATCGGCTGCCGGCAGAAGTTACCACCCATCAGACAAAGTCTTGCCGCCAAGTGATTCGTCGTTTTACGGCATAATGTCTGGTGAAACCGTACGTGGTACAGGACTGAGCATTATGTTGTGATGTGTGCCGGGTACGATGTGCCTAATGTTGTTGTGTCTGGAGTTTAGTCGTGGAGGGTCTCCAGATCAAACTCCCTCTGGCGCTGGACCCTGATCTAACTTGAGTTGGTCTCCAAAGCCTAGAGCACAGGCGTAGAGTAGCCAGCCTTTCGGTGTTCTATAGGATGCATTTCGGGGAGTGTGCGAGGGAATTGCATGATTTAATTCCCCCATCTCCGTTCCACCAGCGGACGACCCGTCGTACGGCTGGTTTCCACCCCTAAGTTGTTATCATCACTACGATTCGGACGAAGCGTTTCGCCTCCTCTTTTATACCGCGTACATCGAGGGACTGGAACAATTTGCCAGCGGCGGTGTTTCCGTCGGACTACAATTTGAGTGTCTTCAAGGCTAGAGTGAATAGGCTCATAATAAACTAGTGCGCTTTACCATCAACGATTGCGTCACTGCTTACCATTGGCAGGATTGAGGTCAAGCGCTGGTTTATAATATGTAAAAAAAAAAAGAAATCGGTGGTCGTGTTGGTACGTTTAACATTGCATCACATCGCTCAACTGCCGTCTTCCTTCCTACTTACTCACTTTTTTTTGAGTGAAACTAGCGCACTTTACCATCAACGTTTGCATTACTGCTTACCATAAGGCGGGATTACGGTCAAGCACTAGTTTATTATTAGGTATAAAAAAAGAAAACATATTTATCTTCTGTCCTTTACTTAATGAAAGAGACAGAAATAGATGCACTAAACTATATTTTAGTTTAGCTTGTTAGCCAGGGATTCGGCACGATTTTGCGCCGAAATCACAGAAATGGTAATATATTAAGATTTCTGCATTGATAAAATATTAAACTAAGGTAGATATGTCACTAGCGCACTAAAAATAAAGCGTACAAAAGGAAGTAAGTCCTGTATCTCGCTTTAGTCACTCTCGATACACTCCTAAAAACAAACGACAAACACTAGCCATCTTTTTCTTCTATGCTTTAGATTGCGCCCCATCTCACTCACACTGTACCAATGTATGCCGAATAAAAACATGCATGAGTGCTGCTGCTGTGTTCGGCACATTTTTTTTGGTCAGTTTGTTAGAATATATCGTATCTGTTTAATATTTTATCAATGGATTTCTGTGGCCGAAATAGAAAATAATTTAACCTGGAATTGAAAAATAAATAAATACATAACAACATGTAGACTATCAACACAATATGTAATAATTTGAACGAATTGTATGTAAATTCCAAACATTAATAATTTTTTTTTTGTTTATTCTGTCACTAACATACTTTGTATTTGTACACATACTTAGATTATAGAAGAGGGAGTTTTTCTGTTACATGTGTAATATACAAAATGTATTTGTCATGTGTCACTGTTTGTTTTCCCAAATAAATAAAAATAAAATGAAAATAAATAAAATATAAAAAATATATATATTTTATAAAATAGTGCTTAACTGCAATCCTGCCTGATGGTGAGTAGTGATGCAATCGTTGATGGTAAATCGCCCTAACTTATTATTATCCTATTCAGGTTATATGTATAGGTATCTTGGCAGAGTTTTTCCATCAACATGAATGGTGATGTTCTTTCTGGAAGTTATTAATAGACAATAACACATAACAACTTCGTCTTAACGCTCCCTGAGACAGACGCAATGCGTAAAACCATTTTTATGAAAATGGCAATATTTTTGTTCTCACAGAATCGTCGCTTCGCGTAGGAGAATATCAATATCTACAATCTACTTACCGTACACCATACATTTAAAGTATCAACCAAGCGGTATTTTCACTAGAGTGTGAACTGACAGTAAATGAACTCACAGGCAATGAAAGTCGTTTGCAGTAGTAAGTGCTTGTAAAATCCTTTGCGTAGGAAGCGGCAACTCAGCAAGTAATCCAACGCCCACATATTCTGCTGGGTAGCACTATGGTGACCCGTGTGTGTTTAACGGTAAAGTAGTATTCTGTAATCTGTGGTAAAGTGTAGTAAAATTAACGTTTTAGTACACAGAATGCATTTTTAGAGTTTGTGCGTCAGATAAAATTAAATAAGAATAAAATTTAATAAAAACAGATTTCAATGAATGTGCATAATGGCTCAGTTTGTATAATAGATAATAAAAATTTTTAAAACAGTCGTAAAAGTAACTTAATGTAGACTCATCCATACTAATATTTTAAATGCGAAAGTAACTCTGTCTGTCTATCTGTCGGTTACGCTTTCCCGCTTAAACCTCTCAACAGATTTTGATGAAATTTGGCACAGACAATCTTTAGACCCGGAGAAAGGACATAGGCTACCTTTTATCCCTGAAAAATTTGATGTTCCCGAGGGAAATCTAAAAAGCGCGATATAACCGAACTCCACGCGGGCGAAGCCGCGGGCGGAAAGCTAGTATTATAAATGCGAAAGTAACTCTGTCTGTCTGCCTGATACGCTTTCCCGCTTAAACCTCTCAACCGATTTTAATGAAATTTGGCACTGACAATCTTTAGACCCTGAGAAAGGACATAGGCTACCTTTTATTGAAAAAAGAAAATGATATTCCCGAGGGAAACATAAAAAGCGCGATATACCTAACTGAATTCCACGCGGGCGGAAAGCTAGTACATAATAAAATTCAAGAAAGTTATGTTCTAAACTATTCTTTTCTCTCTAGTTCGGATGGTCCCAACATTAGTGTTGGGACCACCCGAACTAGGTTCATTTAAAACTGTGTTTTAAGCTATCGATATGGATGAAGATACAATTAAAATACCGGTGGCATGTTGAATAGCATTAGATATGGTGCGTTTTAGACTACGAAGGCCATCAGATTGTATACAACGTTATTTTTTGTTTAAGCGAAACCTGAATATAGTTTGTTCAGAATAAGCAACTGAATCGATTCCAATCATTTTTACACCATGTTATATTTTTTTCCAAATATGTACCTACATTGAATTTGTTGCAGAGTGGTTACCGAGCGGTTACGATAGATCATAGTACTTGCGGAAGCGCCACAGCTGACGCCAGAGGTCAACGCACCGCGCTCGCCCTCGCAATCGGAGCTTTGACCATATTTTTGTTGGGACAACTAAGTAGACTAGCAAGCTCATAACTTTATGGTTTTTCATTACTTATATCTTTTTTAAATTTTGTACATAGATTCTGTACATAGAAATACTGGATACATGTTTCGGGTTTCGCATACCTAAACAAAAATAATGTTATACAATATGTTAAGAAACCCTGTCCGACCCGTAAGGATAATAAAGGTTAGGTAAACACATGACCAAATAAAATATGAAATTTTACATAATCATCATAGTAACAATACTAGTGAATTTTGAAATAACCTCTTTTTCCCGCGAATTAATTCCAACTTCCCCAAAATTTGGTAATTTTTAAAAAGTGACAACATTGTTTTTGGCGGTATAATTCTGAGCGAATAGCGATGCGGCCGCGTGCCGCGTGCCCTGCCCCTCTTCGTCCGCACCTGTATGGCATACTGCACATGTTTTAAGTTACCTCTTTTAGCGAAATAATATTTATTTTTTTAGGGGGATTTTTTTTAAGTTTAGCCCGGCTTTGTAGGCATTAGTAGAATCAGTTATCGATACCTAACAATACCTTTACGGATCGGACAGGGTTTTCTTTACATATTGTATATTATAAAGAATAAAATGTTCAATGTAAGTATGCGCGCTACCAATATTGTTATCCAAGAGATGGACTTTTGTAAGTCATTTTCGAAACCAATAAAATTCAATTCTGAATAGAGACAACTTCACGTTTGTAGCTTAGTAGTAGGACTACTACCTCATAAGCCGAGAAACATAACCCAATTTACCACTTACTCCCTAAATAGGTACAAAAGACCCCTAAACACCCCATACCTATCCTTCAACCTCTGACTCCCGTTCAACCCTCACCCTTGGGGGCGTGTCACTCGACGGGGGACGACTGGGACGTTCGCGCATGCTCTGTAATCAACCCCCGGGGTATCAAAGATGGTTGATACCATTGATGGATGAGACAAGGTTAGCTATTTATAAAAGAGGTTTATGATGTCCCATTTTTGTACAATGATAGTGAGTTTTGTTGTGGTTATTTTGTGTAATTAAAAGAAACAACAACGATACTTGAGCCATCGGCTATCAATCAGTAGACACTGTATATACCTACTTATTGGTACATACTTTTTTTTACTGTTCGATGACAATCTAAATAGACTTGGCCCAGAATTTGGGTACGCGTTTGGCGCCATCAGTACCTGTAACGTGAAAATGACAGGACAAATAGGACATGATTTAAGGCAACTCGTACCCAGAGTGGAGATCAAATTTTGACTTTGACTTAGATCAATGATTCAGCATGTAGAACAAATTATAATTACTTTGTTTTGAAAACTGACAGTATTTTATTTCTAAACGGCGCTAAGGAGTTGGGAGGTTTTTATAAGTTTCAGTCTTGTGAGCGTCCGCTAGTTGACATTTGCATTACCTCTTATAGATAAACGAATATCTATAGAGGGTTTTATCATTACCTCTTGGCTTTCAATACTGTGTGCTGTTATACCATCTTCCATATTAAATTCTTTAGAAGCCTTTCATCAGTCAGTCGTGGTAGCCTAGTGGTTAAAACACCAGCCTCTCAAGTATGAGTGTGCGGGTTAGATTCCAGGTCAGGCAAGTACCAATGTAACTTTTCTAAGTTATATGTACTATGTACTTTCTATTTCTTAGCCACCAATGACTGATTACAAGGTGAAGGAAAACATCTTGAGGAAACTTACTATAAGTCTGAAATCGCCACCCGCATTGAGCAAACGTGGTCGGTGGTTATTACGCTCAATCCTTCTCTGTATGAGAGGAGACCTGTGCCCAGCAGTGGGACGATAAAAAGGTTGATGATAAAGCTTTTCATATGAAGCGTCGCGAGGCCCTGGTGCTATGATTGGAATGCCTATTTCAAGAACCATTATCTCACAAATATTTAATTTGTAGCGGTACCTACTACGATACATGCGAACAACGCGTAATCGTGACGTCACGCAAATTCGGTATATCCCAAGCAAAGTTTACTGTGCAACTAGCATATATATTTCCCGTCGGGAAACCGCGGCGGGCGAGTGTCTGCTAGACAAGCCCAGTCTGGTCAGAGTATCCTCCCTTTTCTATGAAGGATGAGTGAACATTACACCCTGTTCCTCATACCTCCACAATATTAAGCATGACTACTGTACAGTTGTCAAGGGAGAAAAATAAATCAATACTAATATATAAAGCTAAAGAGTTTGTTTGTTTGAACGCGCTAATCTCAGGAACTACGGGCTGATTTGATCAATTCTTTTTGTGTTGGATAGTTCATTAATCCAGAAAGGTTTTAGGCTATATAACATCACGCTGCGATCAATAGGAGCGGAGCATATAAAAAAAAAAGCGGATAAATTCGCACGCGGTCTCTAGTAAAATATACAGGTATCTACTTATTTGCTACTAGCTTTCCGCTTGCGACTTCGCCCGCGTGGAATTTGGTATTTTTGTTTTCCTTTGGGAATATAAATTTTTTTCCGGGATAAAAAGTACCCTGTTATTTAATCCGGACTTCTAAATTTACGTCTGCAAAATTTCAAAGCAATCGGTTCAGTTACGGCGAGAAAGCGGAACATACAAACAAACAAACAAACCCACTTTCCGATTTATAATATTCTTCTTCTCTTTTTCTTCAGCCTATAGATGTCCACTGCTGGACAAAGGCCTCCCCCAAGGCTTTCCACGCCGACCGGTCTTGTGCTGCCCGCATCCATCGGCTTTCCGCGACCTTCAGCAGGTCATCGGTCCACCTTGTTGGGGGCCTCCCTACGCTGCGTCTTCCAGTACGTGGCCGCCACAACAGAACCTTACTGCCCCATCGGCCATCAGTTCTACGAGCAATGTGCCGTGCCCACTGCCACTTAAGTTTAGCGACTCGCAGAGCTATGTCGGTGACTTTGGTTCTTCTGCGGATCTCCTCATTTCTGATTTCATTTTTGATTTCCTCATTTTTGATTTATAATATTATAAGGATTAACTATCCTCCTAAAAGCCTAGCGGTTATTATAATACCTACTGTGATATAGCGACCTTAGTTTTCACGAACACACCGGTAAGTTATGCAAGAAGGCATACAGAAATCTATTTGTCGTATTGAGGCAGTCACATAGGGTTTACACACACGTTCAAGGTGTTGTATGACGCACTAGTTAGAAGCCACCTTGAGAGTAGTGCAGTCATTTGGGAGCCACCTAAAGTCACAGTGTCATGTTGGAACGGGTACACAACAAGTTTGTAGGCCCTTGTACTTTTTAGGGTTCCGTAGCCAAATGCCAAAAAACGGAACCCTTATAGATTCGTCATGTCTGTCTATCCGTCTGTCCGTCCGTATGTCACAGCTGTTTTTTTTCCGAAACTATGAGCTATACTGTTGAAACTTGGTAGGTAGATGTATTCTACGAACCGAATTAAGATTTTTATGCAAAAATAAAAAAAATAATATTGGAGGCTCCCCATACTTAGAACTGAAACTCAATTTTTTTTTTCATCGAGCTCATACGTGTGGGGTATCTATTAATAGTTGTTTTGAACCAGATCTAGTAAGCAGTTTTTTTCTAATACCTCGTAAATCGTAAACCACTTATTACCGCGTAATCTTTCATACAAATAAAAAAATCCTTTAATTTCATAAATCAATGGTACGGAACCCTTTGTGGGTGACTCCGACACGCACTTGGCCGGTTTTTTAATGTTATAGAATAGTGACTTGACCGCGATCCCGCCTGATGGTAAGCAGTGATGCAATCGTTGGAGACAAAACGCACTATTATATTAAGAGCCTCACTCTAGCCTTAAAGACATTTAAATTATAGTCCGACAGAAACAGGAACGGATGAATGGAACGGCGATCGCGCAATTATGTCATGTAATTCCCGCGTACAATCTCCAAAATACAATCTATAGAACACCGACAGGCTGGCTACTCTTAGCCAGTGCTCCAGGCTTTGGAGGCGGTTTTGAGCTAAACCTACCCAGATTTAGCTCAAAACGGTCTGGATCGTCGGTTTGGATTCAGTGGAAAGGCGTGCGAAGAGGCTAATTGGTGACCAATTAGCCTCTTCGCACGCCTCTAAACTGAATCCAAAGTAGCCAGGTGGCATTTTGCAGCACCAACCCAAATACAGCTGCAGTCCTGGAATGAAGTACCGCCGGACCTTTGCTATAAGTAAAAATATCTAAGCTCCAAAGGCAAACTATTAAGCTTTATGTATTTCCTACATGTATGGTAAGTTAGCTGTGCCTCGCGGTTTCACTCGCATGTTTCGATTCCGTGAGAATGTCGCGGTAAAAAGTACATACATACATACATAGATATAGATAGACATAGATATATATATGTAGATGCGGACATCCTTCTTCCTACTATCATATCCTACTAAAATTGTGAGGATGTATGAATATACGTGGGTATGGGTGGTGTGGGTGTGGTTTGCTACTCTCTCACGCAAATACTACTGCACGGATTCCGATGAAATTTGAAACACAGATAGTTTATAACCAGTAATAAGTCATAACACATAGGATAGTTTTTATTTCAATAATTGCACGAGATCGAAACTTACGCTTGCCAAACCGCGAGGTGTAGCTAGTAGTTACATATGTACAGACGACAGCACATCTAGCTACTATAATCTGTCAAATTGCTTTATTAGACTTTTAACTTTATCTCTAAAGCATTAAAGCTCAAGGTTGACTGGGAATATTTGACAGTTTCGGTTAGCTTGACCTGCTGTCGTCCACAAATCGTTGCAAACTTCCGCATGTATAATAAAGGTAGGAAGTATGATAGGATATTAGTAGCATTCTTTTTCTCAGCCTATAGAGGTCTACATCTGGACAAAGGCCTCCCCCAAGGCTTTGATTCCATTGGGGGGCATTGCCATAATTCCCACACTTGGCAGGCGGGTTGGGGATCCAATTATTCCACAGGGAGAAGCGCTGCTGCCTGCTTCCCTCGTGAGAGTTCCCTTAGTCACCTCTTACGACACACACGGGAGGATATGGGTTGTTAGTTTGGTACTATTCTAAACCCGGTATGGGAGGAATTAGTAGGATACTTACTTGGTTCAAGTTGCTGACAGAATATCGTGATGATGGGAAGATTATGTAAAGTACCAAGCAATAACTCAGACTTTTCATCTTTGTCTCTTAAACGTCACATTCCATCATAAACCAGTTATTACTATATATCCCATTTTTTATGATGTAAAGTCTAAAAAATTTGTTTAATGCCCTGTATAGGATTTCAAAAACGCTTAAATATGCGGTCTCCGTCATTCCACTGGTTGTCAAACTGTCGAGGGATTAAAAATATGATCGATGTCTTTTTTATAAGAGAGAATAACTCCATTTTTTTTCTTCTATGTGGTACTGATTATTCCGTTTATGGTTTACTAGTTTCTGCCCGCGAAATTTTTTATTTGCCCCGATCAACCCCATCGCATTGAATCAAAATCAAATCAAAAGTCATTTATTCAAATTAGGCCGAGAATCAGCACTTTTTGAACGTCACTATTACATTAGACAGTCCCCCAAAACGCCCACCCATCGACACTTCCTAGTGCTTTCGCTGGGAAGAAGAAGTGGCGGAACAATCTCCGCCTGCCCAGGCGACTTTTATTTTTCGTTCGGCGTTTGTTCTGATTGGTTAAATAGACATTGTTTGAAATGTAATTCCACAGGCCCGGGTCGACGGCGCGTTGTGTTTTACGAGATGAGATGTCAGCACTTCGTGACCGGGTCCACGAAGACCGATGCCTGGGTCACGGTTGGTCAAAAGAGAAACCGTGGCCCTGGTGCATAGGCAAGTGAAGGGACCCGGGTGGGTTTTAGCCAGAAAACAGGTAGGAACAAATGAAGGAAGCCGGGTGGGTTATAATCAGTAAAAGTCTGACACGCCCTTTCGCTCCGCCCAAAGCGGGAGTGATCATTTGGTGATTACCCTACATACCCCACCAAAAAAAAAACCTGTAGTTCCACAGCGGGTCAACTGATACGGTTGAAGGTTAGTTTAAAGAGTTCTTCTTGATACCTATCAAGAAGAACTCTTATAGCTGTTTAATCATGAATTATGATAGAATGTAGTAATGTCACACTCGAAATTTAAAACATCGGTTCGATTCTGTAACAATGTCGTCGTGCGAAATCAGGTGAAGTGAGCTTGAGTGAGTGTGAGTGTCAATAGAGTCACATCAATCTCTACAATTAGTTGGTAATGATATCTTACTGCAGTGAGTCTGGAATCACCTTAGTTTCCTATTAAATAACGCTTTGGCCCCATTTTTGTCTTACAGGTACATGGTTCAAAGATACCTCTAAAAGTCACGTACATCCATTTCTAACTAGAAAAGGGACCATAACTAGTAATAGGTTGCTATTGCTATGACATTATGTTAAAGCAATAAAATCCGTTTAATAAGTCGTTTTACGAGTTACGGCGCTGTATGTTTTTGTTTTTATAGGAAAAGTTAGAAGGCTTTTGTTGTCAACTTTGGCAATCTATTCCCTTAGAACAATGGGGCCATCAGCTTGTTAGGATAAGTGATAGAGTTACAGTTTATGTGAATTTGTGCGATTTCAGGAGTCACTTCAATGAATGAATGAACCAATTTGTCATATACTTATATGGATTTGTTCATTTAAAACGGTAAAATAAATGTATAGAAAAGGCATGCAGGTTTGTATCATAAATTGCTAAATGCATTTTGCAACAACAAAATGTTTTAAATATGTTTAGGTCTAGGTGCAAATAGTGGTGAATTTAGTGGCTTATGATATATGCGTTTAAAGATTAATATATAATAAATATTTCGATACCAATTTACATAGTAACGTATATTCTTGACCTGTCAGATTTTTCCAATGATTTTAAAATCGAACTTTCCAATTCTTCTTAACCGGTATGTTTGTAACCCCAAAAAAGTAAAGTTGAGAACCTCAGGCCGAACACAATACATCGACCGGCCGCCCAGTCCGCTGTGACAAAAAAAAAAATAACTTTCCTCTCTGGCCGTCAGACGACGAGTGACTTACCGGCTATTTGTTTTTTTAGGCTGCCCCGCGCACGATAAAATATTTTTTGTGGCAGTAGCTCGGAAGGGTTGGGCATTAGTCGATGGAATTTTTGCTCGATAGGCAAAGGGTTGAGTTATCGATAAAGATAGCTTTGTTTTGTTTTTTTTTTTTAATTAAATGTTGAGATTGGTCTTGGTTTGAATATAATTTACCTAAATGTTAAAAAAAGAGTAGCTTTCAAAAGCTTGTTGTAGTACCTAATTGCATTATAATTGGAATAAACCCCTTGATCACATCATCAGCAAAGAACTAGCACCGATTAAGAAGGAAATTGCAGATATTGTTGAGTCGATGTCTTTCATGAATAAGAAATTTGAAGACATAATGAAGGCACACGAGCTATCTAGGGAGATTATCACAAAATTAGAACTGGAAAACACAGATCTGAAGCTCACCGTGGAAAGCCTCAGCGACAGACTTGCTAACCTGGAGCAACAGTCGAGATCGAACAACATAGAATTGCAATGTGTACCGGAAAATAAAAATGAAAATGTTTACAACATTGTAACTCAACTTGCGCGTGTTGTTAATTGCGAAATCAATGAAAACGACATATTACACTGCACTCGTATTGCAAAGGCCGGCCCATCAAGTAACCGCCCTCGCTCTATAATCGTCCAATTGGCCTCACCAAGGATGCGTGATCATCTTCTGGCAGCGACAGTTAAATACAACCAAGCTAACCCTCAAGAAAAGCTGAACTGTTCGCACCTTGGATATGCTGGACCAAAATCTCCAATCTTTGTTGCTGAACATTTGTCCCCGACTAATAGAGCTCTTCATGCAGCTGCGAGGATAAAAGCCAAAGAGAAGAATTATAAATATGTGTGGGTCAGGAACGGTAGAATATTTGTGAGGAAGATTGACGGCGCAGAATATATTCAAATTAGGAACAAAAATAGTCTTAGTAAGGTTGTGTGATGGGGGTGTACCTGTTTGTTGTGATTGTTTTTTTTTTTTTTTTACTACTGTAGTTTAATGCATGCATTAGTTTGGAACCACATGAAATTCAACGACATTTTAATATATTACCAAAATTGTAGAGGCCTAAGAACCAAAACGAGTATTTTTTACTGTAATCTAAGTATTATGAATTGTGATGTTATTGTATTAACAGAAACCTGGCTAAACAGTAATGTATTGAGTAGTGAATTGTTTGATGATCGGTATGAAGTTTACAGACGGGACAGAGAAGCAACTGGGGTTCAAAATAACAGAAACGGAGGTGGAGTCTTGATAGCAGTTAATAAAAGGATTAACTCAACACGTATTGATCGCTGGCAAAGTAATTGTGAAGACCTCTGGGTCACACTTGACATATCGACATCTCACAAGTCACGCCAAGTTGCACTCTGTGCCGTCTATCTTCCACCACCAGTATGTCTCGCAACGTTGGATCATTTTATGGAAAGCTGCAACAGAGTGCTTGACTCAAAGGAAATCCCCTGTTATATAATGGGTGATTTTAACCTAAGTAAATTGAATTGGGATAAAACCGCCGTAATTGACTCTCTGCCTAAAACTTGTCAAAATCTTTTGGATTTTATGAATGTGAATCAACTATTGCAACATAATTATGTAAAGAACAGCTCTGGCCGAATATTGGATCTAGTCTTATCAACAGAGTCAACTTGTTCAGTAAACGAGTCTAGCAATTCTCTGGTAGCCGTTGATAAATTTCATCCCCCCCTTGAACTAACTATGTCTCTGCTTAAAACCTGTAATTTGCCGTATAATATGAACTCAAGACCTAATTTTTACAAGGCTAATTACCCCGAAATTAATAATTACTTAAATAAGCTGAACTGGAACGAACTTTTTCGGAATACTTGTGATATAAATGACATGGTAGCAATTTTCTACAAATATTTGCGTGATGCTATTGGGAAATTTGTGCCAAATCGCAAACCAAAAAATTGTCTCTATCCGCCGTGGTTTGATTTAGCATTAATTAAATCTTTAAAAGAAAAAAATAGGCTGAGGTTGCGTTATGGAAAATACGGAAATCCTCTGGATGGGATTGAATTAAAACTGGTATCCAGGCGGTGTAAAAAATTGGCCATGAATTTGTATAACAATTATATTGATGGAATTGAAAAGGACATAAAAGATAATCCCAAACTGCTCTGGAATTACATAAAAGCAAAACGCGGTGGCTCTAGTGGCTACCCTTTGACAATGACTGATGGACAGGTTATAACATCTAACGGTTCTGAAATCTGCGACCTTTTCGCAAACCACTTTGTTACCGTGTACACGACTGACAAGGATACAGATATTAACTGCCAGACACAGTACCTCCAAGCACTACATCATAATAGTCAGGGCTTGAGTACTCCAGTAATTGATCGCGACTGTTTACTAAAGAAACTTAAAACAGTAAACATTAGCAAAGGACCTGGCCCAGATGGCATCCCACCTGTTTTTATTTCCAACTGTGCCACAGCTCTAGTGTTTCCCTTACTAATAATATATAATGCATCGCTGACTGCGGGAACTTTTCCATCAGAATGGAAAAAAGCCAAGGTGGTACCAGTGCATAAATCAGATAAAAAAGATACCGTGAGTAACTACAGGCCAATTTCAATTTTGTCCACGTTTGCAAGGATTTTTGAATCTATTATATGTCCACACATTCAGCAACACTTAAGATTGTATCTTACTGATAATCAACACGGTTTTGTAGCATCTAGATCTACAGCTACAAATTTAGTGTCATTTACGGAGTCCCTAATACGGGCTGTAGATGCAGGCAAACAATTTGACGTAGTATATACAGACTTCAGTAAGGCATTTGACAAAATGTCCCATTCTATACTGATTAATAAACTAACAGCATATGGTATAGATGGGTCTCTTCTGAGTTGGTTCAAGTCATATCTTACTGAACGCGAATTCTTTGTCGTTGTAAACGGTTTTCGATCGGCTGCACACAAAATAACATCGGGCGCCCCCCAGGGATCTCACTTAGCACCTATACTATTTATTATATTCATAAATGACCTTCCTGAATGTTTTCGTTTTTCTGAACCATTCCTGTATGCCGATGACTTAAAATTTGCACGAGTAATCGAATCAAAAAGAGACAGCGAACTTCTGCAAGACGATCTTAACCAAATTATAAAATGGTGCTACAATAATAAAATGCAACTAAATCCAAAGAAATGTTACCATGTAAAGTATACGCGGAAAATTTGCTGTATTGACACAGAATACTTCATAGACCAAGAGCGAGTTCAAGTAGTCGAAACAATAAGGGATCTGGGAGTACTTTTTGACAAAAAAGTCACTTTTGTGCCCCATATTGAATGTATTATTAAAAAGTCATCAACAATGTTAGGGTTCCTACTTCGTAACACCAAAGGCTTTCGCAAAAGTAGCACTAAGATAATGTTATATAACAGTCTCGTACGAAGTGTTATGGAGTATTGCAGTGTTGTATGGAGACCTCACTATGCCACTCACATGTTGCGCCTGGAAAGGGTCCAGAAGCGTTTTGTATGGCATTTAGCCTTTAGTGAAGGCAAATCTAAGCGTCTGCCCTCATACAAAGCCCGCCTGTCTCATTTCAAAATGCAAACGTTATCCACGCGTAGAGATATAGCTGATGCTTTGTTTCTTTACAAATTGTTGCGTAATAAGATCGACTGCCCCACTTTATTGAGGCTTATTAGATTCCACGCGCCCTCTAGATATCCTAGGAATAAGATTACACCCCTGTGTCCGCCACTTCGAAAGTCTGTGCTTGGTGCAAATTCCCCGATTTCTAGATTATGCAAAATTGTTAATGGCCGTAGTGACTTGGTAGATATACACCACGACACCATAAAGAAATTCCTGCGAGCTTTTGTCAACAGTCCAATGGCTACTTAATTTTGTACTCTTTTTTGTTTTAGTGTTCAGGTTCAGTTTGTTCTTTTAATTTACTTCGATTTCCATTTTCAATTATTTTATTAATTTTAATCCTCTTAAATCATAATTCGTTAATTAATCTCAATAATTATTATAATTCTCAATTAATTGATATCTAATCAGAATTTATATACAAATTATTATTGTTATGTTATTTATTGTTCAATTTCCCGCCTTTTATTTAATTATTTTTTGTATGTGTGCTTTCAATTTTAATATTGATTAAGTTTTAATTATGTATGTAATGTAAGCCGTTTTTTTTTTTGTGCATGTGGAGTTAACCTGTAATTAATTGTTGCACTTGTAAGTGTTACTCTAGTCATTCAATCACAATAATGTACAGTGTAAACAATTGTTGGTTAACCTAAATAAATAAAATAAAAAATAAATCAACCTTTTTTTATCGTTCACTGCTGGGCACAGGTCTCCTCTCATACAGAGAAGGATTGAGCGTAATCACCGCACTTGCTCAATGCGGGTTGGCTATTTCAGACTAAAAGTCCAGGTTTCCTCAAGATGTTTTCCTTCACCTTGTAATCAGTCATTAGTGTCCAAGATATACTCAAAAAGTACATATAAATTAGAAAAGTTGTATTGCTACTTGCCTGACCTGGAATCGGACCCACACACTCAGACTTGAGAAGCTGGTGTACCACGAGGTCACCACAATGTGAGCCCACCGCGAGGTGCCCCCCCTGGCAACCCCTTGATCTAATTCAATTAAATGTTTTGCAATTTCATTTCTACTCTTAAGTTCTTTGTTTGATACTAATTTATGACGTGTATTTAACTGTTTTTGTGTTAGAAAATGACTTGTAAAAGAGCTTCTTCGTTCCTTTCCTAAACATATCATGTCGTGCCCCAAAAATATAATTACTCAACAATTATGACTCAAACGATCAACTTTTTATTTTCATTTCTATAGAGTACAGCTCGTAGAAACAAATAAAATCGATAATAAAACGCGACACCTTGACAGACATCGATATTTCATAAGATTAAAACTGTCGATACACTATCTCAACTTATTCTTTTTGGACGCACTATGCCATTGTTTGTAGACAAGGACAGAAATACTGAGGATCGTTATGCGTGAAAGAGATGGTGTATCTCAAAAAGAAGGAAGAGATGCTGTTAATTTTCCATTTCATTAGAATACAATGAAAGTTTTTCTTTGTTAATTTTCCCTTTTTTTAACTTCGTAATAGCTATGTTTTGGTTGTTTTGAATAAATAATTGACTTTAGTATTGTCGTAGTAATAGGTTGGCAGTAATGAATGTAATCTCTATATCGGTTTTGTAGCATTTACTTCGTCATCATCATCTCAGCGTTAATCCCAGCCGCATCCGAAGCTTTTTCAGCTCTGGAGTCTAGGGTCCGCTCTACCGGTCTATCTGCTGATTTTGGCTAAACTACAATATTTTCCGTGAAGCGACTGCTGTCTAACTTCCACAACCTGAAGGCGATAACAAAGCATTGCAGTTAGACCAATTGTTGGACTTTTGAGGGCTCCAACAACCCGTAACGACTGCCAATAGATGTTCGTATGGCAACCGGGACCAACGGTTTAACGTGCTTTCCGAGGCACGAGCAGACATATTTTAAACATACAAATATTTGCACTGCGCGGGGATAGAACCCGTGCCTCCTTGCGCCGGCCGTTTTCGCTACCGCTACGCCACGGAGGCTATCATGTAGAATTTACTTAATATAATATATCAAGCTTATAATCTTTAAGATTCCTTTGACATTCATAACGGGTCGGCAGAAGACCGAAAAACGGAAAAACAGTCTTATCAAAGAATACAGTATAGATTAAGGCCATGTAATGGAATGTCATCATCAACCTTTTTTAATCGTCCCACTGTTGGGCACAGGTCTCTTCTCATACAGAGAAGGATTGAGCGTAATCACCACGCTTGCTCAATGTGGCTTAGCGATTTTAGACTGAAAGCCCAAGTTTTCTCAAGATGTTTTTCTTCGAGTTTTAATCAGTCATTGGTGTCTAAGATATAGACTTGTCATTGGTATCTGAGATATACTTGTCATTGGTATCTAAGATATACTTAGAAAGTACATATGTATAACTTAGAAAACTTTCATTGGTAAGTACCAATATAAGTTTTGGCCAGGCAAATGCCTGACCTGGAATCGAACCTGTACACTCAAACTTGAGAGGTTGGTGTTTTAACCACTAGGCCACCACGACTACTAAAATTAATAAAAAAAGGTTGATGATGAATGGAATGTGTGAATGATGATATTGTTTAAGTAGGTACTAAGATGGCGACTGATAGAGAAGTGGGGAAGAAAAGACATGTTGTGCTGCCACCAAATACATAAGTTGGGATAAGAACAGAAGAATGCACGGTTAGCGCAGTGCTTAAGCTATTGACTGCTGCTCTGCGCGTCGCGGGTTCGGGTTCCTGCTCGAAACAAATAATTTGTATCTCCCACAAGTACTTTTTCCGGGTCTGGTTGTTTGTGTATGTGAGTTTATAATCCATACTAATATTATAAATGCGAAAGTAACTCTGTCTGTCTGTCTGTTACGCCTTCCCGCTTAAACCTCTCAACCGATTTTGATGAAATTTGGCACAGATAATCTTTAGAACCCGAGAAAGAACATAGGCTACCTTTTATCCCGGAAAATTTGATATTCCCGAGGGAAATCTAAAAAGCGCGATATAACCGAACTAGCTAAAGCTAAAGCTAGTATGTTTATAAAAGTACCCACGATACAAGAGAAATTCCTACTGTGGGGCAACTTTAAAAAAAAAGTTTTGAAGATGATGATGAATCATGTGCTTAAATTGCTTATTTTCAATCAAAAACCAAAACTTGTTCTGCTCTTTAACTAGCTCTCTTTTCCTAGGAACCGAGACCTAACACAGTCCAAGAGCATCGTCTTTTGATACTCTCCTCCTCTTAAACCTGGAAAGTTTAGTTCTACAGAACTAAACCCAATTCCCATTAACATTACGGCACCCTAATTACGTGACACACTCATCATCATCTCAGCGTTAATCCCAGTCGCATCCGAAGCCTTTTTCAGTCTTGGAGTCTGGGGTCCGCTTTACCAGTCAAACTGCTGATTTTGGCTAAACTTCGATATTTTCCGTGAATCGACTTGTGTCTGACCTCCACAACCCAAAGATGATAACAAAGCATTGCAGTTAGACCAATTGTTGGACTTTTGAAGACTCCAACAACCCGTAATGACTGCCATTGGATGTTTGTATGGCAACCGGGACCAACGGCTTAACGTGCTTTCCGAGGCACGGCCAGACCAGTGCAAATATTCATATTCATGCATACAAATGTTTGCACTGCGCGGGGATCGAAACCGCGCTTCCTTGCGTAGCGGTCGCGTTCGCTATCACTACGCCATGGAGGCAGTCGCAATGAATGTTGTTGAACTGGCAAAATGAAACCCATTGCTACTAAGAGTTTGTTACGTAATTACTCTGCAGGTTCTGAGGTAGTAATATAGATTTTTATTAGCATTATAATAGAAGGCCGGCTCGATTCGCCATTAAAACTAGTTCGAGAAAATGGTCTGTTTCAATTCATTATATAAGTTCATACGTGTATAAAGCTGGGTAGAGTGACCATGATTCAGATTTTTGAGGTAAATAGTTAGGGGTTGTCATAATCCCCACACTTGGCAGCGGATCGCAGTAATTTGATATTCCACAGGAGAAGCGCTGCTGCCCGCTTCGCTGAAGAGAGTTACCTTAGTCGCCTCTTACGACACCCACGGGAGGATATGAGTTGGTACTATTCTAAGCCCGGTACCATACGGAGGTCCTTATTGCGTAACACACTATTATTCTAAATTGGAATAATTTTCTATTTATTTTCTTTTAATCCATTGTTCCATATGCTCGAAAAATAAATCTGACCAACTATGCAAATAACGCAATGAATGTTGTTGAACTGTCAAAATTAAACCAATCGCTACTGATAATGTATTACGTATTTAACCTACAGTCTCCCAATTTCAATGGTTTTTACTTGTCTTGCAAATTAAACATCCTCTAGACCGTGTAGAGAAAGAAGCGTGGTTCATGTACGCAAGCTGCAGCATAGGCGGTCTGCGGCATAAAGGAACCAAACTGGTTTGTAGCCTGAATGCCGACGCAAGTGGAGTCTGTGGTACTATACTACCGGTGAGGGATATTGGCCACTCCAAGCAGTTTTTGTTCTGTTGAGCGAGAACTTGGAACTTAAGGAGCAAGGTGGGAAAGCTGATGTAGATTTTAGTTATAGATGGTCGAAGTATTTCGCCTCCTCTTTCATACCGCGTACATGGAGGCACTGGAATTGTTCCAGTGCCTCCATGTACCTACTGCCAGCGGTGTTTCTGTCGGACTACAATTTGAGTGTCTTCATGGCTGGAGTGAATAGGCTCTTAATAAACTAGTGCGCTTTACCATCATCGATTGCGTCACTGCTTACCATCAGGCGGGATTGCGGTCAAGCGCTAGTTTATAATTTATAAAAAAGAGCATATTATGTGTTTAATTATTGTATATTATGGCGAGTGAACTGAAATGCACGAATATGACACAGGATTCTAGGTTTTTTGTTGAAATTTCTTCGAGACTGATACAAAAAAAAAAAAAAATAAATAAAACTAGCCGTCGAAGCACTGACCGACAGAAAGAAAAAAAAAACGAGTTAATAAATAATACAGAATACACAAAAAGTAAAAAACGATCAAGGTGTCGGATCGGTCACGCTCACGCAAATTCAGTACTTTGAACATAATGTGTATCGTCTTTTTTTAATTATAAAAAACTTTCTTCTTCTTCTTCAGCCTATAGATGTCCATTGCTGGACAAGGCCTACCTCAAGATTTTTTGAACTTTTTCACAAGGAATTAAAGTTATTTTTCATTGATTCGTATTTTTTTTTTTATCATTATAAACTAGTGCTTGACTGCAATCCCACCTGATGGTAAGCAGTAATGCAATCGTTGATTGTAAAGCGCGCTAGTAATTAAGCCTATTCATTCAAAAAAACTTAGTGAATAGGAAAGAAGACGGCAGTTGAGCGAGGTGATGCAATGTTTAACCCAACAACACGACCAACGATGCTGCGCCAGAGGATGATCTGGAGACCCTCCACGACCAAACTCCCGACACAACAACATTAGGCACATCGTACCCGGTACACATCGCAACACAACTGCTCAGACCCGTCCTCCGTACGGCTTCACCAGACATCATGCCGAAACACGACGAATCGCTTGGCGGCAAGACTTTGTCTGATGGGTGGTAACTTCTGCCGGCGGCCGATATTATGGCCTACTACCGAGAAAATTTACGTTTGTAGCAAAAATTTGTGGAAATAAGCATAGCTATGCTTACAAGAATTTTACAACATTTTATTCAAGGAAAAAACAGATTACAATCGTCATACCAATCACCATCGACTCCAAATCATTGACGTTAGTAGTGTGGTTAGCAGTTACAAAATGACTGGACATTTTTGTGAATTTATTGTCAAGAAGCCCTAACTTACGAGTAAATAAGTCGTAAGGTCGAAATAATTTCATCTGCACTATTTTAAAAACGCTGAAGGAAAACGACTCCACATCAAAGTAGCGACAAACAGGCATTGCGAGGAAATTGATTATTCTTGAACTAAATATAAATCAATAGAATCTCATTGGAACCTATATGTTCAAGCCGTTTGGGGTTGAAACACTAGGGCCATGGGGTCCGAGTGCACTCTAATTATTTCGAGATATCGCCAACCGTTTAATCGACTCTTCACGTGAACAGAGGGCTGGGCTATTTTATGGCCAAAGATCGCCATACAACGTGGCAATGCTGCCAGCCTTTTGGGCACGTTTCCTGTTGACAGCGATACGGATGAATTTTTTGATGCCCTCTAGTTTTTCCATTCCTCTTTTATTTACTTGTACATCATTTTATTTTTTTAACCTTTTAATTTATGTAAATACTAGCTGTGCCTCGCGGTTTCACCCGCGAAAGCTTCGAACCAAAAGAGCTCAGTTGATGTAAAATAAGCGCCTGTTAAAATAATGGGAGCAATATGTTCGTCCGCGTTTTCTCCCGTTTTCGCAACATTTTTGGTTCCTGCTCTGCTCCCATTGGTCATAGCGGAATGTTTTATAGCCTATGTTCTTTCTCAGCCTCTAGACTATATGTGTACCAAATTTCATTACAATCGGTTCAGTAGTTTTGGCGTGAAAGCCGGACAGACAGACAGAGATACTTTCGCATTTATAATATTAGTATGGATTAGCCATGTAATAGATGTAGTAAAAGTTAAGTTTATATACATAAATCAATAGAAAAATAACTTTAATTCCTATTTTTTTTTATTATTTATAAACCAGTGTTTGACCGCAATCCCGCCTGATGGTAAGCAGCGATGCGATCGTTGATGGTAAAGCATGCTAGTTTATTAAGAGCCTATTCACTCTAGCCTTGAAGACACTCAAATTGTAGTCCGATGCAATAAAGTTCAGTTTACGCTAAAACTTCAAACATTTTTAAATCGATTTCTATAGAACTAGTCACTTTGAAATCAACGTAAATGTCATTGAGATAAAGCTGATATTTGTCTAACTTTAAATAGAATGTGGGTGTGGAGCACGATGTTCTGATACTACCAATAGTCAGCCTATAATGTTCCAACTGCAGGGCTTACCCAGTATCACATAGTGACGGAGTTCACGAATACCAATGCCATCTGGGCCACGGTTGCAGGTTGGTTAGAAAAGAAACCATGGCTCTGGCGCACAGGCAAGTGAAGAAACACGGGTGGGTTTTAGTCAGTAAAATTCAGACAAGCCCTTCCGCTTCGACCAGAGCGGGAGAGGTCATTTGATGATTTCCCATCCAGAACAAAAAAAGGGTACACACAGTACTCTCCAAGAGAAGGACTAGGAATCTTATTTGTTTTTATGCAAGAGGTCTCTTTAACTAACCAAATCTTCAACTAATCAAGTAAATGAACAAGAAATATGTGCAGTGGCCAACACGTAACGACCTCACTACACAGATTATTGGGTGCATTCTGTACAAATCATAAAACTTGATTAAAACTTCAAAAGTTATAATGCAATTAATTTTATGGTTTCCTATGATTTTAGAAATATTGAACTAAATTATGTTCCTGAACTTCCTATGGATTTGGGGTGAGCAGAGATTGAAGAAAGTCAGAGGATGAACTTTTAATGCAAATGAAAAAGTTCGTTACGTAGTTTCTCCCTATTCAGGAGCCTTTACACTACTTTACTTACAGCAAAATATATGGTTCGTGCTTAAATCAAATGCCTTGGTTTAATTTATAATCTAATAATAATGTTCCCATTTCTGGGACACAAGCCTCCACTCGGTGAGAGAGAGCGGGCTTAATCTACCACGCGGGCTCCGTGCGAGTTGGTAGATGTCACATAATGTCTCCGAAGTTTTAGCCTCTAGGACAGTGGTTTTTAACCGGAGGTCCGCTAGGAGGTCCACTACTACTATCGGTTGGATCCCACTGCGTACATGAGTTTAACTTTGAGTAGCACTGAACCAAGGATTCAGAAGTTAGTAAGGAGTTTGCAATTCCAAAAATAACATTAAAATTTGTAACTGTATTTTAGATTTTGGCAAAATAATGAATAAACTAATATTAAGTCGTAAAATTATTCGTGATTTATTTAAAGATATATCAAATAACCCTTTATTTATTTACATTATTTTAGGTTCCGTATATTACTAATAAACCAAATGGGTGGTCCCTGGCAAGACAGAAATTTAGTATAATGGTCCCTCGTATTTAAAAGGTTAAGAACCACTGCGCTAGAACATGCCTCTAGGATCATTCCTCGCGATGTTTTCCATCACCGTGTAAGTAAAGCACCTGATAACGTTCAAACCTAAGTCCCGGCCCATAGGTACCACCACGCCATCGCTGCTCCGCTGCTTGGTTTAATTTGTTATGATAATAAATTTAATATTGAGAAGGACAGGTAAACCAACTTCATAGACTTTGTTGAAAGGTTCGATTGGGATAACAATCCAGTAGAACTTAGATCAAATCTGTTTTAATACTTTGGCATTATTTTATATTCATGAAGTTTTTCGTTTTGTATTGCCTCGCATTATTAAAAATTAAAACGGATCCTTTTGTATTGCCTCGACAATAATCACTACTGAAGGAGGTTTTATTTATTCTCATTCTTAAAAACGTTCAAGCGTGTCGCAATCTCTTCCCTTTCCCTCTAAAAGCAGAAACTTGTCAAAAATGTGATTATATTTTTTTAATATTCGAAATTTCTGTGTGACATTTTAGGTTTGCTATTAACTTATTTGAAATCTTTATACAATATGTTAAGAAAACCCTGTCCGACCCGTAAGGATAATAAAGGTTAGGTAAACACATGATCAAATAAAATATGAAATTTTACGTAATCATCATAGTAACAATACTAGTGAATTTTGAAATAACCTCTTTTTCCCGCGAATTAATTCCAACTTCCCCAAAATTTGGTAATTTTTAAAAAGTGACAACATTGTTTTTGACGGCATAATTCTAAGCGAATAGCGATGCGGCCGCGTGCCGCGTGCCCTGCCCCTCTTCGCCCGCGTCTGTATGGCATACTGCACATGTTTTAAGTTACCTCTTTATGCGAAATAATATTTAATTTTTTAGGGGGATTTTTTTTTTCAAGTTTAGCCCGGCTTTGTAGGCATTAGTAGAATCAGTTATCGCTACCTAACAATACCTTCACGGATCGGGCAGGGTTTTCTTTACATATTGTATATTTTTACTATTCATTCCTTCTGGCGTTTGATGGTCTATTAACAGTTCGCACGTGTTATTGGCAAAATTGTGGAGTCTCATCCACAAGGGCCATTGATTAAGAGTTGAAGTTGATTTGAAATCTGTCACAACTTACCTACTATTGACACAAAGCATAAAAAAAAAACAATTGACATTCGAAACTTTTTGAATCTCGTTCGAATTTTCAAGCATTCCCGATTTAAAAATTGCAGTCTTTCATAGCACTTTATCGAATCGAATCGCTAACCAAACGCTCCCGAAATGCGCCGAACGGTCGAAATGTAGCGAGAGTTCGCGTGTCTTTCGGCCGTAACCGTATCTTCGGTAGATAAAAGGGTCTCCTGGACCGTTTTAATTAGGCGGTAGAATGTATCGGGTGCCTGATGGCCCGATAGGGTTACCGTGCTGTATTGGAATTTTGTTGCTATTTTTTTCTGTTTGTTTATGCTGTAGTGTGTAGTTTTTTTGGCAATTAGAGTGAATGTTGTATTTATAAATGAATGTTATGGGAACTTTTTAAGGAGTTAGATAGTAGGATCTTAATAGAAGAGCGATTGCCAAGATTTAGCTCGCACCAAGCATGAGAAAAATTATCTTATGTTTTTTTTTAAACGACCAGTCACGACTATTCGAACTGAATTATGGAAAAATGTTGTGATTAAGTAACACACTATTACTCTTAGTTGGAATCATTTTGAAACTTATTGCTATTCCATTGGTCCATATGTTCAAAAAATGTCTCTGCTAACTGTCTAGTCGGCAATGTAAATAACGCAATGAATGTTGTTCAACTGTCAAAATAAAACCCATTGGTACTGATACTGTGTTACGTAATTACCCTATAGATCTAGAATCACTCATCTATTTTAATAGAATTTGATTAATAATTTAGATAATATTATTATTTCTTTATAATGTTAAAGAACAGTTAAACACTAGCAAAATAAACTAGGTATATAAACAAACAGTAGACAGTTGTCAGCCCTGCTGGCTGCAGGGAGGTACGTAACTGCTTGTGATCGGCTGGACAGTGCCGTTCGGCTAATGCGTACCTATACGCGGCACAGTACAACCGGATAAGCAGTGGACAGCGGCCATGTTTTGAAAATATTTTTGTTTAGGAATTCTTGGAAATAATTTTTACTTGTCCTAGAAGTGTCATGAATCCAAAAAGTCGATTATTGTTTTTTTATCGGCGTAACCACGATGTAGGTACATAGGTAGGTACATTCTACGATTATCATCTATATTATTTCTTAGGCTTTTTAGGGCTTTTTTGTCGATACATCATAACTTTCTTCATACTATATTACTGTAGGTACATAAATGAGGCTTCATTTTAAAGCTTTTCTGGACTACACCGGACAAATATACCTACAAATTACTCACATTTCAGCGGTTTTTCGTTTTCACTGGTCTTCTAGTAAGTATAAGTATTATATACTTCTAAGATTTAAAATATAATTAATATTCTTATAACATTCTTCTGCGTATTTTGATGTTACGGTTTTCATTATCAGAACATTTAGGTACTCGAAAGTGTAAGAGCATAAATAAACATATAATAAAAAATCCCTCGATATTTTATCTAGCTGTAGAAACCATGCAAATGAGAGGCAGGCTGCTTAGGGGCCATCCATAAAGTACGTCACACGAATTTCATGATTTTTTGAGCCCCCCCTCCGTCCTTGTCACAGGTGTTCACATTTCTGAGACCCCCCCCCCCCAATGTGACGTCACGTGTTTTGCAATTTCACATCGAAAAATTATTAAATTAAAACAGCAGTTCCGAATTTAGTTTTATTTCCATTTAAATAAAGTACTTTTTATGAAATCAACATTATATATCAATTATTTGAAACAATAACAAAGCAATAAACTATTGAATATAAAGAAAAGAAAGAAACCCAAAGGGCTCGATCGGCGAGTGTCACTAAAGCGAGTATGATCTCGTAAAGAAAACAATTTAAACCGTATTGTCCCAAAGATAGAGTTGGAAATATTTTTTAGTTTATAATTAATATTTCAAATAACGCGATTATTACCTCTAGCTATATTCGATGTTAAAATGTGATGTCACGAAACATAGTACCCCACCCACCCCTTGTCACACCATGTCACACTTTGTCGACACCCCCCTCCCCCCTTTATGTGTGACGTACTTTATGGATGACCCCTTATTCACTATGTATATCATATAACCGTTACAATGATATAGTAAAAAAAAATAGATAGCTATGAAGTGTTCAATAGAATTCTAAGAAAATTTATGCCAATTTACTCACTTAACAAATGGATAAATGTAGATGTGAATCAACATGATAGATCAAAATGATGTTCTAAAACATTGACACACTTGATCTATTACTTAATTAAAACATAACATTCTTTCTCAGAAAAGAACCTTGATTAATTAACACATTAGGTATCTTATCAATTAATTATTAAAACAAAAATCAGGAAGTTGTTAACTAAAATAATTATTTTAACATTAGGTTTAAATAAGACACATCTTTTTTTCTTTTTCCCATTTATTTTGTTTACTAGCTATCTGCCCGCAGCTTCGCCCGCGTGGAATCCGGTTATATCACTTTTTAGATTCCCTGGGGAATATCAAATTTTTCCGGGATAAAAAACCCTTTTATTTAATCCGGACTTCTTACCGCAAAATTTCAAAGCAATCGGTTCAGTAGTCACGGCGTGAAAGCGGAACTAACAAACAAATCAACTCACTTTCCGACTTATACCAGTACTTTACTATACTATTACTCGTAATATTAGTAAGGATATGAACGAAGACAAACAGTAGCAGTCGGTGTTGGTCGTAGGTTTACACCCAGACAGACATTTTATTTTGAGTTATTACTTAAATAATTTTATCACCACTGCTCTCACAACGGTGAAGCATCATGAGAACATCGTGAGGAAACCAGCATGTCCTATAATGAAAAACTCAAAGACTTGTGACATCAACTGACCTGCACTGGGTCCACGTGGCGGCCCAGTCCCTCTTACAGAGAAGAGGCCTGTGACCCAGCAGTGACAAAATTATAGGCTGATTGACAATTACTAATTATTGTCTTCCGAGGTTATTGACGCCTGAACATTTTCTTTTGTTGATAACATAAGTTACAGATATGACCAACATTATCGCTGGCTCACTATGCGTTTAACAATCGGGGCAGATAATCTAAAGTAGCGCCATGTAGCGCACTAGAGGCAAATTAGGGTATACACTTGATTATCAGACTGCATTATAAAAAATCTTCTGATAAAGATTTTAGCGAGAACTGCTTGGTACTGTGTTTTGCAAGCACGTGTAAGGTAATACTCTGATTTAGATAATAATACTAGGTGCAGCGGTTTCATTCGCGTAAGTTTCGATATGCATATTTCATGCGAATACCGAGATAAAATTCCATATGTTACTTCTATCCGTGTTGTAATAAAATCCTTTAGCTGGCATGCGTCACATAATCGTCACTAAGAACTGAAATAGCAACCAGTTCCCTATCTCGACTAGCCGTTGTGATGTGTGAATTCGTTTATTAGTTTTTGCCTGAAAGTTTGAGAAACATCCAACCACGCATACATCCAAACATATGGACGTCCACACAAAGTTATGCATATAAAATATTAGTAGGATGTCCTAAAAAGATGATCAGACGAGTCTGCATATCACTATAGTACATATTTAGGTATATCAATCATCGAAGGCAGTTTCTGAACACCTATGCATTTGAGCCTATTGAATTGGCTTTCAAAGTTAATACTTACACCGTTTACAAGCAAAATTTCGCCAATTACACTCTGGCTACCAAAATTGAATAAATCCTCTCCCACTGCAGAACAAAGCCGCCTTTTCATACAGAGAATTCATGCTCATTGATCACGGCTCTTAATAGAATTAGCGTGAAGTTTTCTCAAGAAGAGCTTTTCTCAAAAATTGAGCTATCAGAAGGAAAAATAATTTTCTTAATACGACTTTATACTACAGGTATTACCTCTAACTATTTTTCTGTTCTATTTTTTTGTCTGGTTATGTATGTGTACCTAAATAAATAGTGAAAAATGTTGTGTAGTTCTAGAGATAAACACGTTCAAACAAACAAATTCTTCAAAAGCTGAATTAATATACTTACTCATATAAGCTCTGGTTTCCTCCAGATGGTTTTTCTTCACCTAAATAACTACCGGCCTGCGGTAAACTTAGGTAGTACACTTTATAGATACATACATTAATATTTGCCCAGAGTAAAAATAATATGTAACAATAATGTTCTCAACTCCACAATGTTAGCGATGGTACAGCCGAGTCCAGTTGCAGGCGGGCGCACCGGACAATGCGACCAGTTCCGCAGATCGTTGATAGTGACCAACCAGCGATAGCATTTCGCTATGTGGCCCCAGTTTAAAACAATATACAGGTAAATAGAAGAAGTTCCATGTTATTTTTTATTTATAACCCTTTTTAGTTTTAGATTACGCAGGAAGACGCAGCGTGGGTATGCGTCCGACAAAGTGGACCGACGCGCGATGACCTGCCCCCTAATCGGCGAGCACGTTTTTGTCAAATGATTGCGACTAGTTGGGATCGTTTGGACCGAACACCGAACGGACCAAACGGTCTCAACTGATGAAGTCAAGGTCGGGGGAAATCGCTAGATGCGGGAGGCGAAGGACCGGTCGTCGCATCGTGGAGATCCTTGAGGGACGCCCATGTCCAGCAGTGGAAGTCTTTCGGCTGAAATGATAATGGTGAAACATAACTGGCAAAACGTTATTTTTTTTTTGTAAAGAAAGAAAAAGATGCACGTAACTTATTATAAGTTTAGTTTGCGAACAAGAGCATCAGCACCATTATCTGTATAGGTTATGTCAAACTAAGTACCTACATAGCAATGGGGAAGAAAACTGACAAATCTCGCCACTAGAGGCGCTGATATCGTTTGACCCAAATAAACTGTCAAAGCCCATTGTAATTTGTTCGAGTTCACGTTGTTTATAAAAAATATGCCGCGTTGTGTAGCAATTTGTTGCAATAATAATGGAAATCACTCTTTCCCTAAAGATACCTATGCATTTCAATTAAGAACAGAATATATAAATAGATTTCAGTAAAGACTATGTTGATGTCTCCATAGCTTTCTGGGGGCGGTAAATCTATTTTTTTTCTCTTGAATTTCTTGTTCTTGAGGAAGTAAAGAAGTAAAAATTTCGGTCATACCTACGATTCAAGTCTGGATAATAATTGTAGGTTAATAGGGTTGAAACTTTCAAAATATGGAATAATAATTACATTAATATTTACTTATATATAACTAAAGAAACATTAAACCTAATACAAAATTAATGTAACTTAAAACACTAATAAGTCTGAATTCATTTTAAAGTCTGGGCATTGTTATTTGCCTGGTAATTAGATCAGCTTTTCGTCCTTTTTCTGAAGCGCCTCTAGACTTTCAACTCCTTTTTTAACTTGAAACAGTCCATGTACATGGACTGTTTCTTTGGAAGTTAAAAAAGGAGGAAAAGGAGAATACATTGCTCTGCTTTACCTAAAAAAAACTCGTCAAACACAAAAAAAAAACTCAACATAAAACGTGATACGACTGACAGCTAATTGTTATGAGTCAAACGCCATCAGCGAGATCTGCAAATAGCTTTGCGTTTTCTTCCCCATTGATTTTCTTTTGTTTCCGATTGGAAATCATCAAATGACTTCTCCCGCTCTGGGCCAACCCACCCGTGTTTCTTCACTTGCCTGTGCGCCAGAGCCACGGTTCCTTTTTTAACCAACCCGCAACCCTGACTCAGGAGGCATCGGTCAGAGGCATCAGTTGAAAAGAAACCGTGGCCCTGGCCGTCGCACAGGCAAGTGAAGGAACACGGGTGGGTTTTAGTCAGTAAAAGTCTGACACGCCCTTCCGCTCCAGGGGCCACGGCATCTCTTTCGATAACCAACTCGAAGCGTCATTTAGTAACATTCATTCTTAATCTATACTTTGAATATATAAAGCTGAAGAGTTTGTTTGTTTGTGCGCGCTAATCTCAGGAACTACTGGTTCGATTTGAAAAATTCTTTTTGCGTTGGATAGCCTATTAATCCAGGAAGGCTTTAGGCTATATAACATCCCGCTATTACCAATAGGAGCAGAGAAGTAACAAAAAATGTTGCCAAAACGGGAGCTAACGCAGCCGTACATATTGCCAATAGGAGCTGAGCATGACTAATTCCACGCGAACGAAGTCGCTGGCGGCCGCTAGTATCATATAAATAGCTGCACCGCGCGGTTACACCCGCGTAGCTTTCGATGTGTTTTATATATGCTTCGCTCCTATTGGTCGCAGCGTGATGTTGTATAGCCAAAAGCCTTCCTGGATTAATGGGCTATCTAACGCAAAAATAAGTTTTCAAATCGGACCTGTAGTTCCTGAGATTAGCCCGTTCAAACAAGCAAACAAACAGACTCTTCAGCTTTATATATTAGTATAGATATTGTTAGATTCTAACGCGTCTTTTTGTAACTTTCATTATTTAACCACTTTAGCTTAAAAAGAAGCCTTTCGCGAGAAAATTTGATACACAGAAGCCGTCAGAATTCTTTTTTTTTTTTTTTTTTATTGTGCTCTGACTTTTGAAACACATTCTTTGAAATTACCGTGAAATCCTGTGTAAAAACATTTGTAGTGTACACTTTTCGTGTTAATCTGCATGGCGAAATAAAAATTCAAGTGAAAACAGTGATTTTAAGAACAGTTATCCAGTGCCAAAAATAAAATATTTTGAGGTTATGTATCAGTTGAGTACAGACCATAGACACAACGTATAAGATCAGTTCAGTGTTGAAATACCAAAATAATCAGCCCATTACTTTGCTACCAACATCACAACTCTAAAAAGCTGCGTTCACGCTCACGAGATTACGTTCCATTCCACGCATAGATATCAACTTAAAAATGGAGAACCTTCAATCCTTTTTTGACCAAATGAAAATAGAAATGTCGAAACAAACTGACGACATTATGACACGAATTGAAGAAAAATTAATTCCTTTTAGACTAGAATTGCAGGAATTAAGGTCAGAAAATGAGAAATTAAAGGAAAAGATATACAATCTTGAAAAAAATAGAAGAATAAATAACTTAATTTTATATGGAATAAAAGAAACTGAAAAATCAACCGCCAGTCTAATTGAAATAATTAAAAAGAAATTTAAAGAGGATCTAAACATTACTGTTGAAGACAAGGACGTGAACGCGATTTATAGAATTGGCAAACATAACACAAAAAATGGAAAAGAAAGGCCAATACTCCTGGCACTTGTTAACTTCTGGAAGAAAAACGAGATAATGATAAATAAAAAGAAACTGAAAGACGTGTATGTGTCTGAAGACTACCCTAAAGAAATCATCGAGACGAGGAAAAAACTACAGCCAAAGGTAGAAGAAGAAAGGAAGAAAGGCAATTATGCATATATAAATTACGACAAGCTAGTCATCAAACAAGGTAACCCTGATAATATAGGATCCAAAAGGAAAATGTCAACTTCGCCAAATGCAAAAGAAAACCCCTGCAAGCAACAATCGACAACTAAAAAACACCGCTTAAATGCATTTGATGTTTTGAGAAATAGAAGTAACTCCCTGCCGTCTTCTGATTTGCCAACTGTCCAGAATATATAGGATATTGCCATCAGCCACCGAACCGAAGCATCAAGTAAACAAGAACCCAAAAATAAAATAAACAGAACATTCCCCAACCCGATTTGTCATCGTGGGGAATTAGACTATAACCCTTCACCAAACAGGAAAACAAACCAAGATACAAAACCAACCCTGAAGATCTGCACCTACAATGTACGAACGCTTGCATCGGCTGAACGATTTCTTGAATTAACTAATGCTCTAAAATATATTAATTGGGACATTCTGGGCCTCGCAGAAGTCCGAAGAATGGGGTGTAATATTGAGGCGTACAGCGATCTTATTTTTTGCTACATCGGTGAAACTAAAGGATTATATGGAGTAGGCTTTCTCATAAAGAAAAAATACAAGAACAACATTACTAATTTTATAGGAATCTCAGAGAGAGTAGCGCTTTTACAAGTGGAATTTGAATGCTTCTGCTTATCTATAATTCAAGCATATTCACCTACTGAAAGTTCAACAGAAGAGGAGATTGACAAATTTTATAAGGATATTGAATATGCTCATACCATGGCTGAAGGAAAGATTGTAGTAATGGGAGATTTTAACGCCAAAATAGGTTGCCCAAAAACAGACTACTATCCAGTAATGGGAAAATATGGTTACGGAGTGTGCAATGAAAGAGGTGAACGGCTTTTAAGCTTTGCTTATCAACATAAATTGTCAATCATGAACTCCTTTTTCAAAAAGAAAGAGAGTCGTAGATGGACATGGTTATCACCCGATCATATCACTAAAAACGAAATAGATTATATAATGATAAATTACTATAAACTTATTACTAATATAGAGGTACTTAACAAATTCAAATTCCCTTCAGACCACAGATTGATGAGAGCAACGCTACTTTTAAGTCACCCAATAAAGAGCAGGAAAACCTACACAACATCATCTAATATTCCCAAGACAGAAGCAGAAATTAAAAGCTACATCAGAAATCTACGAGCACACACAGAGAATATCGAAACAAATAGCATTGATGTCCAAACATACTATAGTATCTTAGTAAAAGGAATAACAGAGAGCTTAAAATGCAAAAGTAATACAGATCGACACCAACATAATATTTTCTCACCATTAAACACCATCCAACTTATAGAAAGGCGCACGGAACTACTAATCACAAAGAACAAAACAAAAGAAATGAAAGAAGAACTTAGTAGATTATTCAAAGAGACTAACAGATCCATCCGAAAGGACTATAGTAACCACAGATATGAGACCATTTCAAGAAACATCAGCAATTTTAGAAGCGCTAAAAGAGCCTACAAAGAATTAGCTACACACAAGTCATGGATTCAAAAACTCAAACACAACTCACAGGAAACAAAATCAAGAAAAGATGTAATAAAACACGCAACAAACTTCTACAAAAATCTTTACAAGCAACAAAATAACACTGACATAAAATTGGAAACAACTTACAAGTACCCGACAGACTACATTAAACCAATCGATGATTCCGAGGTTTATGAACATATAAAAAAGCTAAAAACTGAGAAGAGTCCCGGACCAGATGGACTATGCAACGAAGCCATCAAAATAGGAGCACCCATCTTAACTCACCACTTTACACAACTGTTTAATATGATACTAGATGTTGAAAAAGTACCAAAAGAATGGTGTACATCGGACATAATTTTGCTCTTTAAAAAAGGAAACCCTTTGGACATAGGGAATTATAGACCGATAAGTCTGCTAGCAAGTACATACAAGCTGTTCTCATCCATAATTCTAAAGAGAATATCTGACGACATTGATAAACAACAACCTAAAGAACAAGCGGGATTCAGAACAGGCTTTAGTACATTGGACCACATACAGACGCTAGACCAAGTCATAGAAAAATACAATGAATACAATAGACCTCTGTATGTGGCCTTTATCGACTACAGCAAGGCTTTCGACACCATTAGTCATCCTTCAATCTGGAACGCACTGCAAAAATCAAATATCCACTACAAATACATTAACATCTTGAAATATATTTATATACAAAGTACAAGCAGAGTAAAATTAGAAACAAGAGGAGACAAAATAAACATAGAACGAGGAGTTAGGCAGGGGGACCCCCTATCCCCGAAGTTGTTTATAGCTGTACTTGAAAATATATTTCAAAAACTAGACTGGAGAAACAAAGGAATATATATAAATGGTAATTATTTAAACCATTTGAGATTCGCTGATGATATTGTCATAATGGCCGAAACTGCCAAAGATTTAGAACAGATGATGAGATCACTTGACTTCGAAAGCTCTAAAATCGGATTAGAAATGAATTCAAACAAAACTAAGATATTAACCAACAGTCGCGAACGGCCAATTGTGATACAAAATAACAATATAGAATACGTCAACGAATACATCTACTTGGGGAAGCAAATTTCATTAAAAACGTCGAATAACGAAGATGAAGTAACAAGAAGAATTAACGCAACTTGGAGAAAATTCTGGGCATTAAAAGAAATCCTAAAAGGGAACTACAGCTTACACATGAAAAAAACAATATATGATACATGTTTGTTACCCTGCTTGCTGTATGGTTGCCAAACTTGGGTATTTACTAGCAAAATAAAACAGAGAATCAAATGCAGCCAAACATCAATGGAAAGAAGTATGATGAAAATTAGAAGAATACAAAAAGTTAAGAGCGAAAGCATTCGTCAAAAAACGAAACTGACCGACGCTTTGAGGCACGCACTCCAACTAAAGTGGAGATGGGCCGGACATATCTCACGTTACACGGATAGAAGGTGGACTATCGAAGCTACGAGATGGAAAGGACCAGATGGAAAAAGGAGTGTGGGCAGACAAAAGAAACGGTGGACTGATGAGATAACATACATAGCAGGAAATGACTGGATAAAGTCAGGCAAGGACAGGGAATCGTGGAAGAGGATGGAGGAGGCCTTTACCCAAACAGGGGTCCATATTGCTTAACACTAACATTATTTATAAGTCATAATAACAATACAACACATATACTAACACGAAACTACAATATGCACCTAAACATTGTAAAATATGGAATAAAAGGCTTTATTATTATTATTATTTCCTTTATTTCAATAAATACACTTATAAATTATATTTTTAAATATTTCTACATAACAAAAATATATATAAAAAACATTTAAAAATATAAAAAATAGTAGCCCACCGGTATCGGGAACAGGGTCCAAGCTACCGGCGGTCAGGGCTCCAGAGAGAGGAACTTCCTGACGATGCGAGCCGTGTCCAGCAGTACCGCTTTCTGAATCAAGCCCTTGATCCAGCTGCCTAACGAGAGCCTCCTGAGGTGTTGGTCGAGGCTCTTGGCTATTAAGCCATTGGCTGTCACGACTATCGGTACAATGATTGCTGAATCCACTTCCCACATGTCGACAACCTCGTGAGCCAAGTCAAGATACTTGATTTGTTTATCCTTCTCAGCTTTCACGAGGTTCTCATCATGTGGGATGGTTATGTCAACAATCATTGCACGCCGCTCTGATCGATCCACCAGCACTATATCAGGCTTATTGGCAACAATAGTCCTGTCAGTGATGATGGATCGATCCCAGTACAATGTGATATGGTCATTTTCGAGAACTGGGTCGGGCGTATACCTGTAGTACGGCACCTCCGATTCCACAAGGTTGTATTTAAGAGCAAGTTGCTGATGAATGATCCTGGCTACAAGGTTGTGTCTATGCAAGTACTCTCCGTTAGCTAGACGAGAACACCCGGAGATAATATGCCTTATTGATTCCCCAGGCCGGTGACATGCCCGACAGATGTCAACTGTGCCGTCTTTCACAATAAATCTCCGGTAATTGTTCGTCATCATAACTTCGTCCGTAATTGCACATACAAAACCTTCGGTTTCCCCAAAAAGGTCACCGAATCGTAGCCAGGCCACGGACGCTTGTAAGTCTACATCAGGCCCGTGTAGGGCTTTGAAAAAGCGTCCGTGAAGCTCCTTGCTCTTCCATACCTCCATGCGATCATTGGTGTCAAGCACTACTGGTTTGCGCCAGTTCTCTTTCGCCAAGGAGAGCGGAGTGAGGCCCTTGTCAACCGCGACCACATCTCGATGCATTCCCACGTCGGTTGTTAGGAAATATTGTCTGAGACTGCATATCTCACGATTGTGGAGTGTCTTAGCGTTTAAAAAGCCTCGACCTCCACATTTTCGCGGGATATACAGCCTCATAACCGATGACCGTGGGTGATGCAATCGATTTGCAGTCAGCAGTGTACGGACTCTCCTATCCAGGGCGTCGAGTTCGGTTTGAGTCCATTTGAGTATGCCGAAAGAGTACATCAATACCGGCATGACCCAACCGTTGAAAGCGCGCACCTTGTTTCCGCCTGATAGAAGACTATTAAGTACTTTTTTCAGGCGGCCAAAGAAGCGTTCCTTCAGCGATTGCTTCATGTCAGTAACATTGATACCCAACGCTTCCGACATACCCAAATACTTATAGGTTTCGGATGCGGAGAGGGCTCTAAGGTTTATGGAACTCGTGAGTTGGGTTCCCAACGGATTCCATAATCTCTCCTCGCTTTACATGCATGACCGCACATTTGTCCACACCAAATTCCATCCTGATGGAGCTACTGAAAGTTTCAGTAATTTTCAGTAGCTCCTTCAGTTGTGAATCGGTGTGAGCAAAAAGTTTCAGGTCATCCATGCAGAGGAGGTGCGATATAACCTGACCACCTCTCCTCAACCGATAGCCTAGACCTGAATCCTCCAATAGTGTGCTTAGAGGATTCAGTGCTAAGCAAAACCAAAGTGGACTCAAACTATCGCCCTGAAATATACCTCGCTCGATCCTTATCGGTTCGCTATTCCTCTGAATATTTCGACATCCTGGATAGCGAAGGACTGTCCTCCATGTCCTCATACACGTCATCAGGAAGGTGCGTAGAGTTGCATCCACTTTATACAACTCCAGCACCCGCATGAGCCATGTATGTGGCACTGAGTCATAGGCCTTCTTATAATCTATCCAACATGTCGACAGATCCTTTCGGGAACGACGAACCTGTTGGCTAATGGCCATATCAATGAGGAGTAGCTCCTTAGTACCGCGGGACCCGCTCCTACATCCATTTTGAGAGGCAGACATGATGGAGTTGCTGTCAATATGCGTGTTAATTTTAGATTTCAAAATGGATGTAAGAACTTTATAGACCGTCGGTAAACACGTGATGGGCCTATAATTTTTGGGTTCCGCGGTGCTACCTGATTTATGGAGCAGGTGGGTTACTCCAGTTGTTAGAAACTGGGGTAGCGAACCAGACTCTAAAGCAGTCTGGAATTGAGATGCCAAGCGAGCGTGCGACCCGGAAAACCATTTGATCCAAAAGTTGTGCAGCCCATCCGGCCCTGGAGACTTCCAATTAGGCAACGGACGGACTGCACGAGCTACATCTTGGGGGCAGATGGTAATAGCCCCCATTTCTGGTACTGGATCGCAGGCTCGCTCAACAACCCGAGTCCAACTACCTTCGGTGTGACTGACAGGCACCGACCAGATATTGCGCCAGAATGAACACGTGGCATCATCATCCGGTAGGCACGTGTCAGTGACACCTTGGTCTGATCGCTCCCAAGCTCTATAGACCCGCCTTTCATCACTTTGGAAATTGCGATTCTGAGAATACCGCTCAACTCTTCGCCTGTACCGACGAATACGGTTTGCCCATGCATAAATCTTCTGCTTAAAAAAGTCGATGCGCTCTGTGACGCGGAACAAATAGTCTCGAGTACTAGTATCAGTCCCCGAGAACGCCCGCCTCACAAAGCGCATCACTCTAGGGCGTGTATTGCCCTCCCTGAAGCTAATAAGCTTGCCAATGAGTGCTCTAGTCTCTCCGATACGACGTTCAATCCTGCACTGCCAAGCTGGTACAGCTGATTTTGGTCGTGTGGCTCTGTCACTGTCTGGGAATTTGACATGTGCCACACGACATATCGCAACAGCTCCACAGTACAAGATTGAATGTGTATCATTCAGATCGTTGCTGTCCTTTAAATAATTAGACAGCTGAGAGTCTAGAGCACACACCAGCGCCTTGTTTTTTTTATGCATGGGCAATCGAGGCAAACGTGGTCTAAATTCAGGCGGAATAGAGCGGTACTCACGGAAAGCATCCTCCAAAGCGCTCCTCAATTTTTCATTGCACTGGGGACTCACGGATATAGCCCTATCATCATCCTCTTCATCAACGTGGTTGGGTCGCGGTGAAACACTGTTAAGTTGTACCGCGACCAGTGACGAAGCAGGCGTAACATGACTATTCCGTGACTCGAGGCGTAGGCGATCAAGTACCACATCATCCAGCATATGGTTACGCTGGATGACCCGCACCTGATCCGACAGTCGTTGCGCCGACACGTTGACAGCTGGCTCAAGCACCTGAAACAGAGAGAGCATTCGAACACGGTACGCGGTCAGGTTGTTCCCTCCCTCTGTAGCCCCATAGTATGAGCGCATGACATTTTCGTTGATGGATTGTGTCCATCTCATGCGCTGCACACTTCCGCCGGGAGCTGGGACCCTGTCAGAAGCCGATGGGCCTCGAGGTCCTAAGCGGTCCGGCGGCCGGCGTCCTCCCCGTCGGCGAGCAGGTGGTGGCGTCGTTGGCGGAGAGAAATACTCGTCGCTCGAGCTCGACGCAACTACCGCGGCCGGTGTCATCACAGCGTTCACATTGGGGCTGGAGACCGGCGGCGGCGAGGCGGAGCTGAGCGACGAGTCCGGAGGTGGTGGGCGTGCACATCGAGCGGCAGATCGTGTCAACATCTATTCTTCATATATACATTTCTTTTATTATTCTCATAATTATTTGCGTATCGGTGTGGAGGTGACAATGACAAATGTCATTCACAATTTTCCAGGTACATGTTTAATTTTTATTTGTGCTATTTTCTGTTATTTATCCTTATATTTCTGTTATTTTGTTTTTTATTTCACGTATATATAAATATGAAAACTGCTATAAATAATTTGATATATATTTTGAATATACAAAAAGAAATCAAAAAGAATGTTGACGTTGACGTTGGTGTTGCCGTTATCGTTATTATTATTATTATTATAGATATTGTTAGATTCTAACGCGTCTTTTTGTAACTTTCATTATTTAACCACTTTAGCTTAAAAAGAAGCCTTTCGCGAGAAAATTTGATACACAGAAGCCGTCAGAATTCGATTTTCAATCATAATGTTTAGTCGTAACAGTTTTCGCATAAGACCAGAAACATATTTAGCTGTATTACCTACGTTAAAAGGTATGGAAATAATACAAATGTAACACGTCATTGAATATAACTAAGTTAGACTGACATGTCAGAATGGCACAACGCGGCCAGAACCACCAGCGGTGCAATTGCGTAACGCACTAACTGTAGGAATGGCTTTCATTTTGACGGTTTAACAATAGTCATTGCGTTATTTACCTTGCAGAAAAGTTGTTTAGTTTAGTTTCATCACCAGCAATCAGTCTATAACAGTCCACAGCTGGTCATAGGCCGTTCCTATTACATGTCCTTTATATCTGGGGCTTAGAATAGAATAGAAGACTCTTTATTACGTACACCATATAGATTCATCATACATCATTTCAGCGTTAATCCCGGTCACATTTTCTTTTTCAGCTTTGGAGTCTGGGGTCCTCTTTACCAGTCCAACTGCTAATTTTGGCTAAACTTCGATATTTTCCGTGAAGCGACTGCCGTCTGACCTCCACAACCCGAAGGCGACATCGAAGCATCGCAGTAGACCAATTGTTGGACTTTCGATGTTCTTCAACCGGGACCAACGGCTTAACGTGCTTTCCGAGGCATGACCAGACCAGTGCAAAATATTCACATTCATGCATACAAATATTTGCACAGCGCGGGGATCGAACCCGCGCCTCCTTGCGCAGCGGCCGTGTTCGTTACCGCTATGCCACAGAGGCTGTCAACACCATATAGATTACAGAACATAAATATAAAGATTTTACAAAGGGCCCAATGACACAATGGGCGGTTTTATCGCTAAGAGCGATCTTTTACATACATTTATAGGTAATAAGTTTTTACTTATTTACTTCTAAATTTCATCAAAATCGATTGAGAGGTTTAAGCAGGAAAGCGTAACAGACAGAGTTTTTTTCGCATTTATAATATTAGTATGGATGTGTTTTTTTTTTAAATAAATAGACAGCTGTGCTGCTGGGGAGTTTGTTCCGCTGCTTCTTCTTTCCAGCGAAAGCACTAGGAAGTGGCGAAGGGCGGGCGTTTTGGGGGACTATCTTATGTAATATTGACATTCAAAAAGTGCTGATTCTCAGCCTAATTTGAATACATGACTTTAGATTTTGATTTTGTCTTTTATTGGATGGAAAGTTTCAAATGACCTCTTCTGCTCTGGGCGGAGCGGAAGGTCGTGTCAGACTTTTACTGACTAAAACCCACCCGTGTTCTTTCAGATGCCTGTGCACCAGGGACCATGGTAAGTATCTCTTTCGAATAACCAGCGGCCCTGGCTACCAGCTATGCCTACCCTGCGAATATAAATTTAGTTTAGTTGAGTACAATTTTTTTTTCTTTATAAATTATAAACTAGCGCTTGACCGCAATCCCACCTGATGGTAACCAGTAATGCAATTGTTGATGGTAAAGCGCTATTCACTGTAGCCTTGAAGACACTCAAATTGTAGACCGACGGAAACACCGCCGCTGGCAAATTGTTCCAGTCCCTAGATGTATGCCGTATAAAGAATTTTTTTTTCGTATTTGTTTTTAATTTCATTTTCTGTAATATTTAGCTTCATCACTTCCATTGTTAAGATAGCACATAAGGGAAGAGCGAGACAGCTCCGACACAAGTACTATTGTAACTTACTGGAGCTGCCTCAATTTATGTATGACACAATGTTTGGATGAAATAAATATTTTTGTATTTTTGTAAAGGAGGAGGCGAAACGCTTCGTCCGGATCGTAGTGGTGTTAACAACGTAAGGGTGGAAACCAGCCGTACGACGGGTCGTCCGCTGGTGGAACGGAGATGGGGGAATTAAATCATGCAATTCCCCATTTGTATTTTCGAAATAATGAAGCAATGGTTCATATCGTTCATAATGATTTGTCGATACGATTGGTGCAGAGGCTGGGAGATCGACTCCTGCGTCGCGTGTCGCGGGTTCGGTTCCAAAATTTTTACTTATTTATCTTATCTTCTAGGAACAAATATTTCTATGGCCTACAATTAGTTGTTCCGGGTCTGGCTGTTTGCGTATGTGAGTTTATTATATTTGTAAACGCACTCACGATACAGGGGAAATTCATAGTGTAGGGCAACTTTTTATTTTAAATGTATGATTGAGATTTCGATTGATAGTATATTACGCAATTGGAGCACACTATCGTAGCAATGGGGTTCATTTTGACAGTTCAACAACATTCATTACGTTATTTACGTTGTAGAGCAGATACGTTTTTAGAACATATGGAACAATGGATTAGCAAGATGCTTCAAATTGATAGCATTAGTATATGATGCAGTTAGGGTGCTGCCACGGATTACACTTCGCTTCCAAAGTGAGCTTACTGACCCTCCATTGCATAACTACCTCTTACCAGCGAAGTTTATAACATTGGTATAACGTCAGTCCACCTGTTTGTGTCCCAGAGAGTTGCCTTTACATGAGAGTCGATTTTTTATCTAACTTATTGAACCGATATGTGCAGGTAGGAATAAATTCAGTATTTACATTTCCAACTGAGTTCTCGCTCTCATTCGTACTTATCGCAATGATATGTGAGTACATTCGGTCGTGTGCTAATAACATCATACCGGTATTCGAATCACCAATTCGCGTTGCAATTGATGATAATGGAATGGTTTTGCGGGGGCGGTTATTGTTTATTTATCTGACGCATAAACGTTTATTGCTTACATGTCTCTTCGTAGACCGCTACGATGATCGTTTGCGATGGGATCTTGGCTTTATAATGTGATGGTTGGTTAACGGATGAGGATCATGGTGTGCTTATAAGCATTTGTGCATCTGTCTTTTAAGCACAATTCTCTTCCACAATGAGTTGGCCTCGAGTTACAAGTTACAAGATTGGAGGTTCAAACCCCGTCAGGCGCTTTACATTTTCATCAGTACTGCACTTATAACGGTGAAGGAAAACATCAAGTAAAATCAAGAAGATATGTGACATCTACCAACCCACACTGGGCCCGCGTGGTAGATTGAGGCCATCTCCCTCTCACCGAGAAGAGGACTGTCTCCCAAGAGTTGGAACATTATAGCTGATTATGTAAGCACAATCCTAGGCTTTAGAAGGATTGGTGATTGAATTTCTGGCACATTGGTGATCGACAGTAACCGCACTGAACACATTGAGACTTGTCAATGCCAGTTGAAATATGAAACATTCGATAATAATATTAACCAAACTGTATACAGCTTTCAAGACATGGACATCACTTAGTCATAGCTAAACATACTTACACACATTTAGTAACCTTCTTCAAACCCAAACCTTATTTGGATGCGGGTGAATCGTATAGGACTAAAAGTAGAGGTATCTTTTAGTACAATGGTACTTTGTGCTACTGGTCACAAAGCCCGCTTATAACGGTAATCTTTTCTCCCAGGTGTGTGCAAGAAACCCAGAACACCCTACATGATGTCATGGTTATTCATGACTACGATTACAGCCATTTTCATGGAAGCTCCTCCCACCCGGATTCATACGATACAGAATAATCGTAAATCTAGCGCGTGCGATGAATTCTGAAACAAATGAGTTGACATTTTTATTCGTAAACGAGGAGTGGGAAACCCGTATAGGTAATCTAAACCACTGTGCTGTACGTGATGTGAAAGCTTAGTAGTAGGACATGAGCTTTTGTAGAACTTGGTTTGATATAAGGTCGTGGAGTTTGGATAACTTACATAGTGTTGTCGGAGATGTAACTTTACGGCCTAAAAAGAGACGTAAAAGGAAAAGGAGACGTCAACCTGATAGAGAGAAAATGGAATTTACAAAACCAAAACAAACTTTAACTCTAGTTTAACTTAAGCTCTTGGATTTGATTCCAGGGTTGGCAAAGTACCATCAAGGTAACACAAGTGTGTTTTTTCATCTGTATTTTTTTAGTAAAAGAGTGTCCATGGAGTTTCTTGCCCGTTCTTCTCCATAGGTACCTACTCTTTGGAATGGGCGACTAGCTTCATCTTACTGACTGACCGACCTTCTGACAATTCAAAAGTGCCTATAACTGGTTTATTCAACCAGTTATAGTTAGTTAGTATATTTGATTTAAGTACCAGCCCGGTGTCTGTATTTGAGCGCGGATGATGGCATTATGCCCTTTATTTTAAATTGTAAATTTTGATGTAAGTACATATACCACTACCTAACCCTTTGGAGAATACTTGGGTAATGTTATGTTAAAAAGTAATTAGAATAGATAGGCGAAACTGAAACAATTAGGAGTCCCTAGAAGAAGACCAAAAATACTGGTGGGAAGACGACTTCCTTATAAGACAGTCTCTCAAAACGTTCGCCTTGCACCATTTCCTAGTGCTTTCGCAGGGAAGAACAAGTGGCGGAAGAAACTCCCCAGAAGCACAACTATATGTTTAGATAAAAAAGAAACACCTGACTATATACAATATTAGACATGTAAACTGTATACAGATGGACAAATCGAGAAGACACGAATAATACGGGCACAATATAAATAACAGAACATAAATCTATTCTTATATAATATAAAGCTGAAGAGTTTGTTTGTTATTTTGAACGCGCTAATCTCAGGAATTACTGGTCCGATTTAAAAACTTATTTTTGCGTTGGATAGCCCATTAATTCAGGAAGGTTTTAGGCTATATAATATCACGCTACGACCAATAGGAGCGGAGCATAACTAACTTCACGCTAACGAAGTCGCATGGCGGCCACTAGTATGTATTACGATTTATGCAGAGGTCTTTAATAAAGTCAGAAAGCGCCAAAATCTTTAGAACAGTGTGTCTCAAACGTCACAAGTGCTGACCTGAATTGAATACTGCCATTACATTGATGATTCATGCGAGTACATCAACAAAAGCGTTGCTCTTCTAAAAAAAATTGAATGACAATGATTGCGTTGGTATAGAACGTTTACTTTGCAAAACCGTTAAATAAGGTAATTTATATGTATTGTCGAGAGAGTCGAGTCGTGGTGGCCTGGTGGTTAAAACACCAGCCTCTTGAGTATGAGGGCGCGGTTTCAATTCCAGGTCAGTCAAGTTCTAATGTAAATTTTCTGAGTTATATGTACATTTTAAGTATATCTTGGACACCAACTGATTACAAGGTCAAGGAAAACATCTTGATGAAAACTGGACTTTAAGGCTGAAATCGCCAACCCGCATTGAGCCAGCGTGGTGCTTACGCTCAATCCTTCTCTGTATGAAAGGAGACCTGTGCCCAGCAGTGGGACGATAAAAAGGTTGATGATGATAATATGTATTAAAACTTGTGTAGGATGAATTTTTAAACAAAGATACTGAAAAAAGACGGTAAGATGTGGGAATAGTACTTACTTACAAATGCTTATCCATAGCTGTTTTTTTTTTTATAATTTAGAGGACGTCAAAAATATTATAAAGTCAACTTCACCTCGCGTTTCTATTAACAATTGTAAAAATGTTTTAGGAGAATTACCTATTCAGAAAGTGTTTTCAGAAACCAGGCATATGAGGTCACCTTCTACGAAACACAATTTCATTGAGGTGGTCTGTTCGACATCAAACCACATTACAACATGTAGTGCATACATAATTCGCTGATTCATCACACATTGTAAGTCAAGCTGTCTGTTATGACTTCTTCGGACCAGTTCTCTAACATATTTCTTAACGTACATTAGGCCATCAGTCAGTGGTAAGAAAACCGTACAGTATTATCTCGCATTTTTTTAAACCCTAGAATATCTTAGCCAGCTCGGACAGCTCAAAGTGTCCACAGCCGCGCTGTGTGTTGTACGACAAAAAACACTGCAAATATTGTATAAAATATAATAGTCAGTGTGGTTATGGTTACAGCATCGCATGTTTTTACTTTATTCTCTTCCCCACTACTCTTTAATTTTTGCATAGTCCCATAATAATAAAAAACAAAATAAGTTTATTATATTAAAATATAACTTCATTATTTCAGCAAGTGCAAAAGGCTATATTTATTTCGGGAAAATATAAATTTCCTCATTTCAGCCGAAAGATGTCCACTGCTGGGCATAGGCCTACCCCAAGGATCTCTATGACGACCAATCCTGCGCCTCCCGCATCCAGCGGTTTCCTGCGACCTTCACCAGGTCGTCGGTCCACCTTGTCCGGGGCCTACCCACGCTGCGTCTTCCGGTGCGTGGTCGCCACTCGAGAGCCCGTCGGCCTCATTTGACCATCGGTCTTACTGACAATGGTCCCAGCCCACTACCAATTAAGTGTAAATTTTTATTTTACCAAAAAAGTTTTTATATTTGTGTGAGTAGATTACTTCTAGTGTTGCCATAAACTTTAATTAAAATATCCCATGCTTTAGTAGTGTAATGTAAGCTAATAAATAAAGAGAATGTAAAAAATAAAAATGTAAATACACGAGGCTGTAGAAGAGCATTATGAAATAATTATAAAGGAAATTATTATCATTATCAGTTGCCTACAGAAAAAACGTGCTGGATATAATTATAACAGCTATCTCTTATTGCACGCCATTTAGCTCGAAGCTTCGTAACGGCTATTGTCATCCATCTGCAACCTGCGAAGATCGTCGCTCCATCTAGTCTGAAGGTGCCTACAGTCATCGTATTGTACGGTTAACGTGGCCCATTGCCATTTCCACTAGCTTATTCTAAAGATGACATGTTAAATTTTTTTAAGGAAATAACAGGAAATTCTACCATTTTTATACCTGCAGAAGCATCTTAAAATCCATAACCTAGAAATAACTATTTTGTTTTTGTTTAATTTATCCAATTTACGGCAAATTTACTTCCTCTTCCTCACGAATCTCCGTCTCGTTTTGGGATCCAATTGCCAGTTAAGTGGTCAATACTGAGATCACCGTAGAAACAAATGCAAAAGCATGTTAATTAGTTAATTGCTTACAGGAATTAAATCAAGTCAGACCGGAAAACGAACTGCAAATTTTATAAGACAAATCTTTATCAAATTGTTTTAACAGTTTCTAGATTTCCGTATTGGAAGTAACCTTCCGATTTCCAATTATTTGCGATTTTTTTTATGAATATTTAGGCGTTGTCTTGTTTATTGGTAAAATCGTGTGGTGGTTTGATAGTCAAAAGATGAGGTAATGTCGGATGGGTCATAAAAGGCAAGACGTGTCGATTTATGGAGTGATCTGTACAATTGAAACGCTCAGAACCAATTAAATCGGGGTAAAGGTCGAATTCCAAGGCGAATTTGAATGATGAATTTGTCTATATGACATAACAGTAGTAAAAATATCCTCTATGGAACACCAATAGCCTACCACTAAGTCCTTAAATCGGAAACAGAAATGCGGCTTGGCGTCAGTAATTATAGGCATTTTTCACAAACTCTGGTGTTATTGGCTAGAGTACATACTAATGTTACGCATAAAAGTCACGCATTGCTACTTTTACAGACAGTTCCTAAGTCCATCTATTGTGGTCACTCGAAAATTGCGCTTCCGCCGCTAACAATTTAATAGGTCCAAAAGGTTGTAGAAGCCTACCACAGAACACCCACGTTGTGTCAAAGCTTAGGTTTTTAGAGTCCATTAGTTTTAGTAGAAAACCTTTGAACATTTTATTGGTATATAAAAACCTGCATCCTCTGATCTCACCATCTCAGCGTTAATCCCTGTCGCATCCGAAGCTTTTCAGCTTTAGAGTCTGGGGTCCGCTTTACCAGTCATTTCATCATCTCAGCGTTAATCCCAGTCGCATCCGAAGCTTTCAGCTTTGGAGTCTGGGGTCCGCTTTACGAGTTTAACTGTTAATTTTGGCTAAACTTAGATATTTTCCGTGAAGTGACTGCTGTCTGACCTTCACAACCCGAAGGCGATATCGAAGCATTGCAGTTAGACCAATTGTTGGACTTTACTGCGTCATCTGCGTCTGATGCAGCTAATTATGTAAGCATAGAGTGATAACTGTCGACAACGTGATATTCGTGTATTTGCTCTCAAATAAAATGTCACGGCTGTAGCCGACACGCGGCGATGATTCTAGCAATTGACGACGTGTGTCACACATGCGTTTGCACAGTAGTATACATCGTGCATAAGAAGTGCAATACCTACACCTACAATTTGAAATTTTTCAATATATTCATTAATATGTTGTGCAACTAGTTTAGAACTTAAGTCTGAATAAATGAATAAATGTTGTAAGAATTACTGATGGTTCTATTAAATAGGTATAACGAAAAGGCATTGAGCTGATATAGACTCGTTCAACAATGAGCAGTTTCCCAGAAGCTTCCCTATGACTTGCTAGATGGCGCAGCTGGCACTTTTGGAAATAGAAAAGTGTTGTTTGTATAATTTTAATTTGTTCAAACAGTCAAAATATGACGTATGACATTCTATCACGGTCAGTTCTTTCTTGCCACAGACTAAATTAACCGCAAAAAATCAGATTTAAAAAAAATACCAAAAGTTATGGGAGCGCCATCTCTTAGTGAATTTTGAAACTAACCTAGCGGAAACCAATCATTATAAAAATGATTGTGATATCAGTATCAATAAAATCCGTATGCTCCAAATGATGGTCTTTGCGTTTGATTGAACGCGATGGTGCTTTCACTTCGCATCAACTTGCGAATTAAATATCTGAGGTACGACGTTCGGTCGTCTTAAAAATATTTTTATTGTTTTTAGGATACCGTTGCTACCGTTGTTTTTTTTTTTTTTTGGTAAATTTTCAATAAAATCTCGTCTATATCTTCTATAATATAAAATTCTTCTGTTACAGTGTTTGTTCTCCAACTCCTTCACAACAGCTGAACCGATTTTAATAAAAAATCGTAAGTGTAATCTTATGTACATTCTTTAGGCATGAGAATAGGCTGTTATTTATTTTTTAAATTACTACTACTTACACGGGTGAAGCTGCGGGGTGCGGCTAGTTTCTTAATATAATTGTATCTTAAATCCTTCTATGTTAAACCAATTCTTCGTGGATATTGAACTCCTGTTTAAAATGTCAAACTCTTTGTAATAAAAAAAGTTTTTTTATCTGATTTAACAAAAACAAGCATTGCTTTATGAAAGCAGAACAATATCTTAAAAAAATATGTATTGTTATATAGAAGGAAAATATTAAAAAATATATCCAAGTACCTAACACACGGAACCCACACTCAGCTCATTTTATTGCACGCTTTTTTGTGTTTAGTCGGCGGGCAATTTGCATAAAGTCTCAAGTAGCCGGCCAGTTGACGGTGGTTCGTGGCGCATCGTAAAACGGACGACCATAAAAGAAACACCTTTTTGCTTATAAAGGTTGTCGTTGTTTTGCACTGAATTAATATATGTGATTGTATTATCTTAAACAACAGTTGGTGTAAAGTGGCATTTTGCGATGTTCGGTTGTAAGTTTAGATGCTTATTTTTATGTTGGCTATATTATTTTTGTTATTAATATTGTCACTTTTCGATTCCAGGTCAGGCAAATACTAATGTAACTTTTCTAAGTTATATGTACTTTCTAAGTACATATATCTTGAATACCAGTGACTGATTAAAAGGTAAAGGAAAACATTTTGAGGAAACCTGGACTTTAAGTCTGAAATCGCCAACCCGCATTGAGCAAGCGTGATGATTACGCCCAATCCTTCTCTGTATGAGGGGAGATACTGTGCCCAGCAGTGGGACGATTGATTGATGATGATGATGATGATTGTCACTTTTCATGACGTCAGATATTTTAACAGTCAGCTTAACATCAGTATCTTCTGTTTCCTTTTTAGGCGGAATGCTTTCATGTATTACTTGAATACCATCGCCAAAAATCGTCAAAACCAAATTCTTCTTTCCCCGTTCTATTCACCCAGCGATACCGTCTGTAATATCTAGATATATCATAGAAGAATAAAGTTCAATGTATATACTTCTGACTAGGGTCGTAACGGAGCTTCGCCTCTGCTTCCGTTACTGAGGAAGTTCCGCAAGAAATCGTGTCTTCTTTTCCGCCTGCGTCTCCGCACAATTTTTGCGGAGTTATAACGGAGATTTATTTACGTATTTATAAAATCAGTCAAGAATCAACTGGAATGCGGCAAATACAATTTGTTTCTCCTTAATTTTCATTACTAGAAGGTAATATTTTTTTACTAAGTGTACTTCTATTAATGTACGTATTTAAAATAATTTTTTTGTTCAAATTAACCATAAATTTAATTTTTTTCTACATCTACTTTTACCTCCGCCTCTGCCTCCGTTAACCACCGCATCCGCGCAGGTGAAACTCGTCGCCTCCGCATCCCCGCAGGTGAGACTCGTCGTCTCCGCATCCGCCTCCGCCTCCGCTAACAAGACCTCCGTTACAACCCTACTTCTAACTATTTTACTGGACCTAAATCTAACAAGACATGCAGTAGTATTGAATAAACTACCCATTAGTACTGATGTTGAATAGCTGTTCAATATACAAGTTCATTAGTTATATGCATGTTCTACCGCTAGTTATTGCCAATTTAATGTGACAGGTGTCACGAATAGTTATTTTTGCAGTAGAAAATGCAGTCGCTGCACCGACGGCTTCATTAGTAATTTCTTTACAATGATGTTCGTGTATTTTATGGAGTTTATCGCTATCAACATTTTATATAAGTTTATTTTCTTCTCGATTTTCTTCTGTTTCGTTTTCTTTAGTTTTCGAAATTAGACATCTAGGATTCACGAACAAAATTACACAATGCATAGCAACTCTTATTCTAGTTTTACGTGACATTACGCCTGTGTTTCGCAAATTATAAGGAATACTTGATAAGCTAAATAAAGATGATTTTTATTTAAGAACAAACTTATCATATATTCACAAAAACTATTTTGCTATTTTAAATAAACATTACAGAAGAAAGAAGAAAGTAGTATCCTCTGTGCCTTAAATAATTAATGATTAGTAAAAAAACATTGTATCACAGACACCACAGCTTATAGTGGTACTCCTTATATCGCCACAATCATCATCATCAACCTTTTTATCGTCCCACTGCTGGGCCCAGGTCTCCTCTCATACAGAGAAGGATTGAGTGTAATCACCACGCTTGCTCAATGCGGGTTGGCGATTTCAAACTTAAAGTCCAGGTTTCCTCAAGATGTTTTCCTTCACCTTCAGTCATTATTTATCGCCACAATAAATAGATATAATTCTCATATCATATTTTTTTTTCTTACAGATGGCAGAGCGTCAAGCTACTACAATCTGTCAAATTTCTTTACTAGATATTCAACTTTATCGCCAAAACATTAAAGATCAAAATTATATTTGACAGTTCTCTACCACTTCTTGAAGAATATCGTGCCAGTAAGCTCAATTTATAAAGGGGATAATGCGTTATAGTTCCAACCGCACTTCTCGTTTGAATGTTATGACCTTGGAAATATTTATAAAAGGATTTGATGTCAAATTTTAAGTTCAGTACTACAGTACTTACTACTTATTTCTTAGAAATCTCGCCATGAAAAGTTAGGCGAAGAGTTTAGAGTTAGCTACTAGCATCAGTTGGAATGACACCTCAGTTTACGCAATTTTTGAGTTGTCAGATGGCTGGTTTTAGAATCAAACAGTAGTAGTCTATTAAATACTATACCGAAACCCGAAACAAGTGTCCAGTATTTTAAAGTAAAGAATCCAAGCACAAAATTTCAAAAATATATCATGAAAAATCATAAAGTTATTACCTTGTTACCTTACTTGTTTGACCCAACAAAAATATGGTCAACGCACCGCTTGACCGCCCTCGCCTGCAGTTCGCGGCGCAGTTGTGCTCCTAGTACTGCGATCCACCATTAGCTGTGTTGTGTGATGGGTAACCACACTGCAACAATTTCTAAATGTTTTGGGAAAAAAATATAACATGGTGTAAAAATGATTAGAATCGATTCAGTTGCTTATTCTGAACAAACTACATAAATTCAGGTTTCGTATAAAGTAAAAATAACGTTGTACAGCATTGAAAAGATGCTTATTGTACCGGTATTAATGAATAAAGATTAATTGCTTTTATACAGAGTGGTACTGACAATACGACAATAAATTAAAACACGAACAATGCTGGTTCATAGGAATAATCCTCAACCATAGAAAAAAACCTGGCATCAAAAATAAAAAAAAAAAATTACAAACAAACTAAATCGCATAAAATTGCAAACGGAATCCCTTAAAAATATTGGTTCACTGGCCTCCGATCGGCGACAGCGCGATCCTGTATCGACTTGCTTTTTGTTGCATGTACATCATGTAGAAAATGTGAAAAATTAAAAATAATTTCCTGTGACTAAACTAATGGACATATTTACATGATTTTTATGGGTAGACTGAGAATGAGTTGAGGTACACGATGTTTAATTTATTGTCGTATTGGCAGCACCACTCTGTATAACATAATGCGACAGATTGTGAGTATGGATAGATGGATCTTTGTAACACTTCCACACCAAAACTACCTTAACGGATTTGGATGAAATTTGGCACACAGATAGTTTATAATTAGAATTAATACAGCATGCTGTTTATGCCGACGTTTCTACGAGATCGAAACTTATGCGAGTGAAACGGCAGGGTGAAGCTTATTAGGAATATTTTTAATATCTTTTTCCTTTGGCATGTTAGCCAAAGTTGACGCCTACTGTCTTCTCAAACGACAATACAATACAACAAACAAGAGACAATATAATACCTATGGGTCTCCTGATCTCGGATTTTTGCCTATAACTTTTAAAGAACATACGGAGGTTGCATGTAATCTCCAAAAAGGTTATATAATCTTTTCTGCACGTTTTTAAAAGAACCTTCATTCGGATCCTGTAACACAAATCGAAAGAAAAGGACCAATCAACGGAATGTATCTTCTTCTCCTTTTTCAAGGTGAGATTAAACCTCATTGATCAATGGCCTCTGAGGAATAGATACCACAATTTTGCCAATAGCACGTTTAACAAATTATAGAAATTCTTTGAAAATGTTCTTTCACAATAATGGCAGTTGAAAAAGACGGCCGCGTGAACCAACTATGAGGGAGGTTTGAAGCAAAGTCATGATGTGGCCACTATGCTGCTATATCAATATTCTTTATGAATTATTTACTGAATGTACTTTTTACTACATAAATTACGTGTTTTTATTTAGTAAACGACACTATAAATAATATTAAAAGTCCAATGAAAAATGCGCGTGACACTCATCTTAGCTTACCCGTCAAAAACTCTAACATAATGTAAAAAATGATTACTTAATATTTGATGATGTACATCAAATAGGAACCTCCGTAGGTACCTTATTTTTGCTTTAGGTACATCATCCGCCTAGCCTTGCTATGACGACACGGCTAGTCCAGTGGCTGAGCGATCGATTGCTGCGATTGCTGAATTAATATCGCACGGTAGACTCGCATACTTTCCTTCACAGAAAACCAAACATATACGCAAAAGCTTATTCCATTCATCCGCAAACACGTCACATTCAGGGTTGGCCATCAGAAGGGTATTCAGCACCTATAAACTACGACAGACCGGGGATTCAGCTCTGGCCACCGTTTTTGCTGGGAGTTGCGCAAACAGATTGTGCGGCTTTGACGGTGACCGATGTATTTGTCAGGCACAAATAGTCGGCAGAAAAGTCCATGGAGCTCTGCGCAGTCTATGCGTGTATATGATATACACGCATAGACTGCGTCATACAGGTCCCCCCACTGCCGACTTGATTAAGCTTCTTAACGACTGTGATAAATTTACATATGACAGCTGTACGAAGGAATCTCGGTATGTCAAGATGGTCACTGATCCACAGACCAATTGCGGTAAAAAAATGCCATAAGCCCCTTCCAGAGAAAGCTCAAGGTCACTCAAAGGCCAATGGAGAGGGCTGTGCTTGGGGTTTCACTGCGTGATGAAAACAGAAATGAGGAGATCCGCAGAAGAACGGGCGTAACCGACATAGCTTGAAGAATTGCAACACTTAAGTGACAGTGGGCCGGGCTATTGCCCGTAGGACCGATGCCCGATGGGATCGACGGGTTTTCGAGTGGCGACCATGCATCGGAAGACGCAGCGTGGGTACGTCCCTGACAAGGCGGACCGACGACCTGGTGAAGGTCGCTGGAAACCGCTGGATGCGGGAGGCACATTATCATGGTCATCGTGGAAATCCTTGAGGGAGGCCAATGTCTAGCAGTGGACGTCTTTCGGCTGAAATATGATGATGATGATGATGCCCCTTACAGGTACAACTTTTTTGTTACTGTCACTAATTATTAAGAACTTTGTAATGACGTCAGATCTAATGACATCATACGGCAGCTGGTTACCACAACTTGTTACATTTAACATAAATTGTTATCTGCAAGGCTATCAAACGCCGGTACACCGTAGGAATGAATCATTTTTGCAAAAAAATTACGTAAAATATTTCAAATGATGTTACGGTTATAATTCCAATTATGGTATAGGCACGACTAATCTTAACTACTCGTGTTTTTTGAATAACTCAGTTTTAAGCTCAAGTTCAAGCCAGGTGATCTGACCTTGTAGTCACGAAATTGGTCGGACGCAGCAAAACAATTTACTCACATATATCGATCCAACATTAATGGTATTTTGCATTTAAAATAATAATTTTACTGACAACTGTTATTATTTTATTGAGAACAATTATTATTTACAGATACAGATAATTGTAAATAGTATATTTAGTATATTTTATGTTATATTATTTATAGTATTTTAACAGTTAGTTAATATATTGCGGTTCTCACAAAAAAAAGAATCTTATAAAAAACGTTTTCTTTATGGGGAAAATATTATGAAGTTTACATAACCATTGAGTAACTAAAGGCTTTTAAAGGTGATTATGCATAATAATTACTTTTAGACTAACTTTGAAAGCACAAGATCATGCGATATAAATATTTTAAAAGAGATTAAGGTATTATTAATATTTTTTATACTTACATTCTTAATTGAATTAAGTTCAACGAACAGTATTTTGCCATATTTTTAATATAAGGCTTAATTATATAGACCTCATATTGTTTTATAGCTACTTTAAATAATTTCTTGACATTTATAATAATTGTTTGACATTTTGTAAGACCAAACGTGTTTGTATGAGTATTTTGACGATTTGTGGCAATACTTGATAGCATTTATCGCTTTGGGGCAACCTGTTATAGTGGATGTAAGAAGATAAATAAATAGGAAAATAAATAATGCCTCTTATTATACTATTCATATGGAGAATTGAATTGAATACATTGAATTGAATATACATATGGAGAAGGCACGTGCTTGTGTGTGTGATTTAAAGATTGGTGATTTCACACTTCGACATTACTATAATTCTGGATACATACCTCATGATGATTTCCCTAAAAAATAAATAACCCTAAACTCAGAAAATATATACCTATGAGTTGTAAAAGTTATATGGGTAAGAGACTGGATTTAATTACCATTAAAAAAATGTTTTTCCAGTGGTATACTTAATTCAAAATAGTTTTAAAGTGGCAGTTGGTGTCTAGAAAGATAATGATTTAATTTCTTAGCGTTATTAACATTATTTTTTGGTTATGCGAATCCCGAAACACGTGTCCAGTAGTTTTAAGTAAAGAATTTATGTAGAAGATTTCAAAAAGATATAACGAAAAACCACAAAGTTATGAGCTTGTTATCTTACTTGGTTGTCCCAGCAAAAATATGGTCAATGCACCGCTCGCCCGACTGCGGCTGAAGCGGCGCGGCGCGCGGGGGCTCCTTGGACTATGATCTACCGTCATCTCTGTGTTGTGCGCTCGTTAACCACACTGCAACAATTTCTAAAAGTATTTGGGAAAAAATAAAAATGATTGGAATCGATTCAGTTGCTTATTCTGAACAAACTGTATTCAGGATTCGTAAAAAAAAAAAAAAAAAAAAGTTATATATTTTTATGTCAAAAGTTACTCAAATGAGATTCCTGCACATTTGTTTTTAATTTTTCTACCCTTGCTAAAGTACCGTTACTTATAATTACTGTTTCCCCCGTATTATCCCACTGCTGGGCAATAGTCTCTCCCCGAGCCTTCCAAGTGCTAATTTAGATGTTTGGTCATTTGTTTTCGTCTAGTTCGTCCTGCTACCTACAGGGTCAGTCGTGACGGTTTTATTTTACAACTTAGAATAAAATTATACCAAGAACTGATCAAAGCCATAAATAACATTTGAATTCAAACGGTTTTTCTACGGCAAACGCTTGTTGCACAACTTAATTACTTTAGATAACTTTACGAGGGATAATTCATCTATTTGACATCTTTATTAGAGTAAATTGTGTTCGGTTGTAAAAATATCACCTGTTGGCGGTCTTGGACTTATAATTTTGCAAATTATAGGTGCCTTCAGACCTGTACGTTGTTGCTATGGTGTGTTTTGAAAGGAAACACTATAATTCATTGTTCTTTGTAAATGCAAATATCATTATTGCAAATTATTATTTGTTGAGAACATACACGTCAATGACCCCGATTCCCTTGACCAAAAACTAAATTAAATTTAAGTTCAGTGCAACTTTTCTTTCCATTTAATTAAGAATTAAAAAAGAAATGAATTGAGAAAAGGACAGAAGATAAAATGTGCAGCACATTTTATCTTCTGTCCTTTTCTCAATTCATTTCTTTTCTTTCTTCTTCCTTTTTCAAGTGGCCTCTTTGGAATAGATACTTACCACAATTTTGTCAATAACGCGTGTAACAAATTATATAAATTTTTTGAAATTTTTATTTCTCAATAATATCGCCAATGACAGTTGAAAAAGACGGCCGCGTGAACCATGTATGAAGGAGGTTTGAGGCAAAGCCATGATGTGGCCACTATGCTACGATATTTCAATGTTATTTATGAACTATTTACTGAATGCACTTTTTACTACATAAATCACGCGCTTTTGTTTACTAAACGACACTAAATAATTTTAAAACTTCAATGAAAAATGCGCGTGACACTCATTTTAGTTTTCCCATCAAAACTCCAGATAAAATGTTAATTTAGACCTGTCAAATTATTCCGCTACTGGCTTAAATTGAGGTATTTTTGGTCGGCATGTTTATAGTCGCGTCTAAAATGTTTATGGAGTATTTTAATTTGACAGGATTTAACTAAAATGATATCTTCTATCCTTTTCTTAATGAAATAGAAAGAAAAAGATGGGATTAACTTAAAATTAGTTTAGTTTATTTTATTTATTTATTTTATTTGTTTGTTTATTTTAGGCGACGCAGGCCCATACATAAATACCTTAACCTAAACATACATATATTTATATTATAAAATAGTGCTTTGCTACTACTAGAATGTTCTTATGCTGTTGTGGTATTTGTCCGCGGAAGCGACGGAAAACCACGTCTTGCGGCCAGAAGTCCTCTTCCATCACGATGGGCAGAAAACAATTCGGTATGCGCACCACGAAAGCCTTGAAGTTGACGTTGCGGCGCCACTCCAGTAACTCGGTGAGTATCTTGTTTTCTGGCGTACGTACTCCACGATGAACAAGGGTATCGGCGCCATTAGATATGTATACATATACCTACCAAATTGGTGTTTTATTCATTAGATGATTTTATTAAATGGCTTATCTGATGGTATCAAAATTTTCATTGTTTCTTTTCGCGACAACAGTAACAATTCAATCGAATTAATTCCACTGCTTCAAAAGGCCTCTCCCAAGCGTCACCACATCAAGTGATATTGGCGCCGATTCTGTTGTTCACAAACTAAACTAATTTTAAGTTATGTGCATCTTTTTCTTTCCATTTCGTTAAGAAAAGGATAGAAGATAACATTTTAATGTAATCCTGTCAAATTAAGATACTCCATAGTATAGACAGTTTAGGCGCGATTATAAACATGGCGACTAAAAATACGCCAGGAGCGCGCTAATTTGACAGGTCTAAACTGACATTTTATTTTCTGTCCTTTTCTTAATGAAATGGAAAGTAAAAGAGTTTAGTTTGTTTACGACAGAATTGGCGCCATTGTGCTTCAATCTGTTATTATTATTAACTTTACATACCACAAAGTATTGCAAAAGAACCCATAGAAGAAGACGGTACCAGCTGAAGAAGTCTTCTTCCTTCCTTTGATCAGTATTTCACTTCC
>JADWQK010000872.1:0-26501 GCA_017933935.1 Sesamia nonagrioides
CTAAACTTAATTGTTTTTTTTTTCGTTTGGAAACTTTATGTTCATTTAACTTTCAAGAAACGCATCTTCCGACTATAAAGAGACCTTTTTATTTTATTTTATAAGAGACTAGCGGTCGCCAGTAACTTCGTTCGCGTGGAGTTAGTTATGCTCCGCTCCTATTAGTCGCAGCGTGATGTTATATAGCCTAAATCCTTCCTGGATTAATGGGCTATCCAACGCAAAAATAATTTTTCAAATCGGACCAGTAGTTCCCGAGATTAGCGCGAACAAACAAACATGCAAACAAACTCTTTAGCTTTATATATTAGTATAGATTACCAAGAAACTAGTGGTAGACCGCAATCCTGCCCGATAGTTAGCAGCGATGTATAGTCAATCGTAGATGGTATAGTCTCCGAGATACATATAGAAATGAACAAACTTCGAGTGGTAGAATTTTACAATGTGTAAACAACGTTTGTAAAGAATATTCACCCTACTACATAAGTTTGCACTAGTATTTGTATACAATTGAATTTACAATATACAATATGTAAAGAAAACCCTGTCCGATCCGTGAAGGTATTGCTAGGTATCGATAACTGATTGTACTAATGGATACAAAGCCAGGTAAAACTTAAAAAAAAAAAATCTGCCTAAAAAAATAAATAATATTTCGCAAAAAAGGTAACTTAATACATGTGCGGTAAGCAACCCTTCCGCGGGCGGCGGGGGGCAGGATACGCGGTACGTGGTCGCATCGCTATTCGCTCATAATTATACCGGTGTTGCCACTTTTTTTAAAATTACCAAACTTCGGGGAAGTTGGAATTGATTCGTGGGAATAAAAGATTATTTCAAAATTCATTAGTTTTGTTACTATGACGATTACGTAAAATTTTATATAACATTCGGTCAAGTGTTTACCTAACCTTTATTATCCTTATGGGTCGGACAGGGTTTTCATTACATATTGTATAAAGGCTCAGGGAACTGTCACATTATTTTGCGTTCTAGTTGATACTGAATGACTGTGTAATAATAATACTGGCTGAGAACGGTCGTGAAGATCGCGGGAAACCGCTGGATGCGGGATGCGCAGGACCGGTCATCGTGGAGATCCTTGGGAGAGCCCTATGTCCAGCAGTAGACGTCTTTCGGCTGAAATGATGATGATGATGATCACCGTCGGCCGTGGAGCGATCCATTAATGTACTTAAAATAATTCTGAGAATTCATTCATAACTTAGACCACGCGCTATTAGTATAGTACAGGATCACGGGTCGCGCCAAATTGTCCCATTGGCGGCTCATTGTTGGGACACTCAGCCACGGAAATATCCCACATTGTTATACTATAAATGGTCACCCTTTATTTCGTATGCCAACTACTGTCTGCTTTCAAATTGACTGTAATTTAGGATCGTCTTAATTTTATATGCAGAGAAGTTGGCTGGCTTTGAAAGTAGAATCATTTTAATTTGTCGTTTTTTTCTTTCTTATATGATCTAAATTACAAATTTACTTTCTTCTTGTTCTTTTTTATTTGTCAACACCCTATTACGTATTCTGACACTATTGGTAAATAAGGTGCGTATTACAGAACGTCACTCAAAACTCAAGCTCTACTTAAGTCTCGTTTCAAGCCATTTGATTGGTTGAAACTAGTTTTAAGTAATGCTTAAACAGAGATCAATGCTTGAGTTTCCTTCTGGAATACGGACCTAAGAGTACACTCAAAACTTCTTGACTTGGCTTAAAGGTCTAGCCACCGAGTAAGAAATTTATTAAAAAAAACTGTCACTATTGACAGCTCACTCTAAGCTCACTTCATGTTCCTTTACAACGAAAGAATTTTACAGATTGGACGATACGGTTGAGTAGTGGCTGAATGATCGACTGCTACGTTGCGTGTCGCGGGTTTGATTCCCACACGGAACAAAGATTTGTATAACCGTTGGCAGTTGTTCCGGGTCTGGCTGTTTGTGTATGTGAGTTTAAATTTTTGTAAAGACAACCATGATACGGGAGAAATTTTTAGTGCGGCACAAAGTTTTTTTTTTTTTTATTAAGCCACTAGGCTTTGTTCTTGCCCTTCCATAAAGGTACGGTCAGAAAGACTAAGTGTCGCGACACATCTGAGGAACGTACGGCGCCGAAAGTTCGGCTAAATACACTCGCAGTGTATTTCAAGTATTCTATGACACATCAGCCGAAATGACGCCGCGTTCGGCGTAGGGCCTAACCTTCCTTCGGGCGGTTTTCAGCTAAAACGCATTTAATGTATTTTGCATAGCAAGCGACACATCACGCGATGCGTTGCGCGACCGAAAGTTCGTCGGGCGTAGCTGCATGTACGGCGTGTGTTGTGCATCGCGCGTGTTAGGATAGCAGAGTGTGGATAATTAAATAATATTAAAGCAGACATTATAGGAGAAACATTATGTATATATTTACTTATAACATTACACACTGGGCATATTTACAATCAACAGCAATATAAATTACATAATACCAGGCACATAAGAATTGTGTGTCTATAACAAACATTAAGAATACTTAACTGGTAGTGTGCTCGGTCCGAAGGCTCGATGAAGACTGTCTACTAAGGGACGAGTCACCGTATTTATAAGAAATGCCACTCTCAGAGTACCATCGAGCCGTTTTTATAATTTTATAAAAGTTATTCTACCCTCGGAATCAACTAAACTTAAGCAATCCACAATACAATACTTTTATTAGAATTATGACTCGTTATATATATAACACGGCCATTCTGATAATTACTTCGTTCTCGAAGTAAACTTTTCGATTAACATAATAAATAGTGCAATTAGTTTTGACACTACAGAAATGACAAGAAACTCCCTGGAAATAGTATCAACGTATTCCATCAATAAGTTTCTTATTAACAATAACGTAACAGTTCAAGAGAACTCAAAATTATAGTAACATATCTAATAACAATCGCTAGGATAAATAACACATTGTACCACAACATAATCAAGTACATCCTATGTGTTAAATCCATTTGTAAACACTCTATGGTAATTTATCAATATAACAATTGTTCATTCGCAATGCTTAAATAACCAACATTTCATAATTTATAGGTGATTTTTATAATTTAAGCCTCGTCTTATGAAATCACAATATCTAGTCAAATCAGGTACTTCTAGCAGCAAATATGGCATATGCCATTACCCAATACACTTTTTAGTGACAATTATATAACACATTATAATTACTTTATAAATCTATAATATCCTTCATATATAACACTGCCATACTGACATGTACTTCGTTCTCGAAGTACCTACAAATATGTCTACAGTCTCACAAAAATAACGTTTGACATTGACCGCCGACTGAACAGTTCTTGATTCGAAACAATAAGCAGAGATTATGAAATTCAAACAAGTACCAGTGTTGTCAACCTGTCGATATTATTCAAATCTACTATTTAACAAACATTCTCTGTTTATCTAACAATTAAAATAACTCATCGCTCGGTCAATTCTGACAATATCATTAAAACTTTCCAAACTTTCCAAACATTTTCTGTTAACGTATTAATAAATATGTTACGGGTAATTCAAACTATCGCTCAGTCTCAATATTAAAACTATTCGACAAGGATTTTCTGTTAACATGGTTTCGGTCATCTCATGGTGATTTTAGTAAGTATCTACATACTTGGTTTAAGTATTGCTATGTTTTAAGTTTATTTATTATCTATTAACTCTGAACGTAATCATGTCATATTACTTAATGAACAAGTGCTATCCATTCACCTAAGCTTTTGTTATTTTAGGTGTCCGGATAAAAATAATGTAGCACTTTGTCTCCTGTGGAAGTCATACTCAAAACCGGATGTTTAGCAGTCGACTCATGGATTACTAGATCATAATAATTATTGATTTGTATATTAAAAGAATTATATGAATAAATAACTTGTAAATATTACAACTGGTAATAATTTTTCTGCATCCTAATTTTTTGTTTCAAACCACCAAAATACGAAAAAATGTCGTCGCAATAAGTTCTTTGAATACCATCGATAATTTTATATCGAAATAACAAGATCCCTACCACAGTTTTTATGTTTCTACTTAGCGTCACCCTGCATATGTAGTAGCGATTAAAATGCTAAAATAGGTGTTGCTGTTTGTAGCAGACAAGATTCACTTATTACCCGATATTTATTGTTTTTTTTTTTTTTTTTTACCGATATTTACCCGATTTAGTCTATACTAGGGGTATTAAATCGGACTTGGCAACATAGACCACACTGGCCATCTACAGAGCAATAGCTGAATATAATTCATATAAACTTATTTCATTTTTACTATTTGATGTCTCCAATTGTCGATCTAATTTTGCTTTATTGTACTAGATAGCGTCACTGAGATATGTAATCAGTTTTTCTATGCCATTTTGACACAAGGCCTCTCTATCTTATATCTCTTTGGTATAGTATATCTCAATCTACCATATTTCATGGCATCACCCGTCAGGGATACAGCACTTGCCACAGGCACAACAGCCAAAAGCACAACAGCCACAGGCACAGCTACAGCCACAGGCACCACGGCCACAGGCACCACGGCCACAGGCACCACGGCCACAGGCACCACGGCCACAGGCACCACGGCCACAGGCACCACGGCCACAGGCACCACGGCCACAGGCACCACGGCCACAGGCACCACGGCCACAGGCACCACGGCCACAGGCACCACGGCCACAGGCACCTTTTTATTATTATTATTATTAATTCTGGACACTGTACTTTGTCAGTCAGCCTATGCGGATAGACCTGGCTCATCAAACAACAGCATCAGTAAAAATAATAATCTGTCTAGTCTGTCAATCAAGTTAACAGTCAAGTCAATCAAGTTATTCAATCAAGTCTATTAAGTATCAGCAGTCAGTTACTTCGTCTTATTCAACTTTTATACAAGGTACGGACGACAGCAGGTCAAGCCACCCGAAACTGCCAAATATAAAAGTTTGAGCCTTAAAGCTTTAGCGATTTTGTGTCCGATTGTTTGTGAATTTAATTATTAAGAGACAGTTATTTTCAAAACCTCCTTTCTTTACTATGCAATTAAAGTAGCAAACAAATCCCGTGCTATCAGAGAGTAGCTCTGACCAAGCACAAGATAAGTCCAGTTACTATGTACAATATTTTATGCTATGGTACTACCAGAGGGTAGCCCTGGTCACGTACCCGCACCAAAAATTTGTGTAGTTAGTATTTGCAATAATGTGCGGTAAGGTACCACTAGAGAGTAGCCCAAGCCATGTAGCCACACACTGTATTATACACAACCAAACAAATTATCACAGTTGCAAATTGAAAATACAATCGATACAGATACTGTCCCTTAATAAGTTTTCCAAATGTTATTTTTAAGCAATACCGTTTTATATTGACGTTATTTACTCAATTTAGATAATTATTTACTTACGATAATTCTTAACTTCTGGATGTTCTCACTGTTGGTCGAGGTTCTGGGGCTCTGTATTTTTGAAGTACATACAGGATTATTCCTGTATAGGACACCAGGTACAGGATTATTGCTGCTTATGCAGCGTAGCAGTTCTAACGTCAGAGAAGACGGCCTGATGTCATCATTACGGTTGAGTGAAGTCAGCGACCCGCTGAACAACGGCTTCCGAAATATCGTCACAAGCTCCAACGTCGATCATGAAAAAAAAAAAAAAATTTTTATAAAACCAGAGCCTTGATCCCCACTTCTGATGTTAGGATAGCGGTGTGGATAATTAAATAATATTAAAGCAGACATTATAGGAGAAACATTATGTATATATTTACTTATAACATTACACACTGGGCATATTTACAATCATCAGCAATATAAATTACATAATACCAGGCACATAAGAATTGTGTGTCTATAACAAACATTAAGAATACTCAACTGGTAGTGTGCTCGGTCCGAAGGCTCGATGAAGACTGTCTACTACTTCGTGGACCTCTCTGCGACCCCGAGTTGGGGGGCGCGAGGAGACGGTTTGGGGGCTCCTTAATGGCCCCGTGACCGTGGAGTCGGTCTCTCGGCCTCCAAAAATGGAGGCCCGTCCTTGGGGTTGCACCCTAGGGGTGCTGTTCGTCGGTCTTCGCACACCTAAGTCGACGCCGCGAGGGTGTGCCTTCCCTCCGGCGGTGGACGGTGTGCTTTGCTGTGTGTGACTGTAGGAGCGCCCGAAGTGTTTCACGACGCCCGTGCGATCAGACCCCTACCAGGTTGGATCACGGGTTGCCCCCGTGAAGGCCCAGCAAGAGTCGATCAGCGACCGGGCGTCGGCTTTTGTTGGCGCTCTGCTACAGTGGGTGATTACCCCGACCCCCTAACAGCACAACCAGCTATGTACAGTCGGCTGCGAGGGTACGGGGGGTAGTGTGTGTTACGAGCGGTTTGTAGGTGTGTGTTCCCCGCTCGTGTGATATCTGAGTGTGTGCCTGCCTGTGGAGTAGCGCATGTGTGTTCGTCGCGTGCATAGCGCCTGTATATATACAGTCCGCAAATGCGCACGGCGGTGTCGTGTTGCGAATGTATAGTGTCTATTTTTGTCTGAGTAGGTCACGTGTATTTGTGTTTGTGACCTACCCGGGTGTCAGATCCGGTGGTGCGACGTCTGCTATGAGGTCGCGCGGGAATCTCTTCTTATCGGGAGGCCTCGCGTGCCAGGGCGCAATTTCTTTGATATGGTGGAGCTCGGAGGTGCTGGCACGCGAGAACATCCCCTTCGCCAGGCGGACGACGAAGTCATCGATGCTCTCGACACGCAGGTCCCTGTTAATTACTGAGTTCCTCACGTACCGGGGAGCTTTGACGATTTGACGCAGCGTGATGTTCTGCTGCGTCCGGAGCTTCTTCCTGTGCGTCTCGGCCGTGAGGGCGAGCCAAGCCGGGGCAGCGTAAGTTAGCTGCGGCCGCACGTATGTCTTGTAGATCCCCAGCTTGACTCGCGTGGAGAGGCGTGACGAGAACACCGGGCGCAAAAGGTTTCTGCTTACCTTTACCCGCGCGACGGTGTCGCAGACGTGCGGGCCCATGGTGAGCCGACTGTCGAGTGTGACCCCCAAGTACTTGGCGGTCCTGGTCCACCCGACCTCGGTCCCCATGAGCTGAAGGTTCGGTGGATGACGTCGGCTTCGTGCCGTGACGATTATAGCCTGCGTCTTACCTGCGTTAACTGACAGTCTCCACTTGCTGAGCCAGTCGGGAAGGTCGTCTAGTGCGCGCTGCATTTTAATGGCCGCGTGGTCGGCCGACAGCGACGTGGTTATATACGCGGCGTCATCAGCGTACAGTGCAAGCGTCGCAGAGTGCGTGGCGGGAATGTCGTCGGTGTATACGGCGTATAACGCAGGCGAGACGCAGCTCCCCTGTGGCACCCCCGCTCTAATGGGGCGTGTGCTGGACGACTTGTCCTCCACCGAAACCTTAAAAGTCCTGTCCTGGAGGAATGAGGAGACCACCTGTATCAAGCGACGGGGCGTAGTGGTCATGGTCAGTTTGTAGATGAGACCGGCGTGCCAGACCCGGTCGAATGCCTTTTCCATGTCGAGGAATACTGCCGCGGCGTACTCCCTCTTGTTTACAGCCGCTGTGAGTATGTGCAGTACCCTCGACAGCTGGAGCGTCGTACTATGTTCGGCCCGGAAGCCAAATTGTTCCTGGCGCGGCGTAATGTGTGGAGTTAGATGACGCAGCAGTAGCGCCTCGAACACCTTGGAGGTGGTGGGGAGGAGCGTGATAGGCCGGTAGCTTTCCGGCTTCAGTACGTTCTTCCCGGGCTTGGGTAGCATAATGACCTTCCCTTGCTTCCAGCAGGTGGGGAAGGTACCGGTGCGGAGTATGCCGTTATATAGACGTGCTAACGCCGCCACCGATTTCGGTGGCAGGTGTCTGAGGGCGGTGTTAGTTATCCCGTCCGCACCGGGTGCTTTCCTTGGTTTGGTGCGCCTTATTGCCCCCAGTACTTGGCCCGGGGAGAAAAAGAGTGGGTCTTCCTCTGGGGCTACCGGCGTCTTGAAGTACTCTCCAAGGTGCTTCTCAACTGCTGCGACATGGTCCAGGGCGTCCGTTGGGTTTGGCGTGAATTGACGCTCCAGGTGTTCGGCGAATATTTCGGCCCGGTCGGCCGCCAGGTAGCGCAGCGCCCCGTCGCTGTTGCGCAGTGGGCGCACCGGGGCTGGGGTGTTCTTGAGGCGTCGGCATAGCCGGTGTACCGACGCCCAGTCGCTGTCTGCCGAGTCAATGATGTTCTCCCAGCTCTCCGATTCATGCGCCCGTAACTCGGCCTTCACCTTGTCCGTGATACGGTTGAGCTGGTTTTTGATGGTAGGACATCTTGTATGTTGCCACCGCTTGCGCAGACGCCTCTTGTCGGCGATCAGGTCTGCGATGTGTGCGGGGAGTTTGTGGTAGCGCCCCTGCGTGGCCGTAGTGGTGCATGTCGCCGCTTGCAAGGCGTTCTGGATGCAAGCGGTGAGTCCCTCAGCCAACTCGTTCACGTCCATGGCGCTGGTGGTGGGCCGAGTGGGTGTGGTGGCCTCCAAGATCTTCCGGAATTTATTCCAGTCCGTATGTCGACGTGGCGCCGGATGGGCAACTCTGGTGGTGTGGTCAGATAGCCGGACGAGCACCGGCTGGTGGTCAGATCGCAGCTCGTCGTCCAGCACCTCCTGCGTTATCTGACAGGTGAGGCCTTTGTGTACGACGATGTCTAGTACGTCGGGTGAATGCGCTGGGTTTTCCGGGTAATGGGTCGGTACTTCCGGTCCCGACACGTCGTACCCCCTGGCCTCCGCGTCGACGAAGAGTCGTCGGCCCCCCGGGTTGATGGAACCACTGTTCCATGCCGGATGTTTACAATTGAGGTCGCCGGCGATGATGGTGGGGTGCGGTGTTTCTAGCAGCGCGTGTATGTCGCTGGTGTTGAGTTGCTTCTTCGGTTGTTTGTAAGCTGCGTACATACACACGTGCCTGCCGGCGACATGCAGCTGCACTCCCAGTGCAGAGATGCTGCTGAGCGTTGGGGGCGGTAGCTCTTGATGGACGACTCTTCGTTTCACCAGCACCACCAGTCCTTGGGAGTGACGGCTATTGGTGTTGTTGGGTTGCCCATCCTTCTTGTACACGTGGTATCCTGGGAACTTAACCATGTCCGCTGGTCCCAGGAGTGTCTCGCTGATGAGCGCCACGTCGATATCTTGCTCCTGTAAGAGAGGACGGAGGAAAACGACCTTCTCCCTGAGGCCGCGGGCATTCCAATGTAGTATTCTCACCGGCCTAGACATTTCTATTTAACATAATAAGTTCTGTTATGCCGGTGAGAACAACGGGCACCGGGTCCTGGCCCCTGCTGAGCGCTAGCAGGATGTCCTGCAGGACCCGAAGAGCGGCCTCTATTATTGTGGGCCCGGACAAGGAGTGTGTTTGTTGTCTTTGTTGTGGTTTATTTGGTGGTTGCACGTGACTACGCCTCTCCTGAGCCGAGCTGCTCGGTGCGGGGCCGCGGACTGCCCGACTCACATGCGTTTGCGTGCCGCTGGTCGGCGGGCGGGAGAGGTCGAGTATCGGCGGCTTGGGCGCTGCCCCTGCCTGTAGAACATAATCCGTTCTAGCAACAGGGGCGGCAGAGGCATCGGTCACGTTGGTCGTGTTGCGTGGGGCGTTGTTAGCCTGTTCTTTTACGTTGTTTCCGGCTTTGTTTCCACGCTTGCCGCCGCGTCCTTTCTTCCTCCGTCCTGAGGAGGTGGTGGCCGCGTTGCGCGCAGGTGGTTCGTTTGCGGCCGCCATCAGAGACGCCGATTGGGTCTCTCCTATCGGAGTCGGCTGTAATGGCCTCTCATTGGCAATATTCGACCGGCGCGTGTTGCCGGTGATGGCGACCGTGCCCGCTCGCTTATTGCGCACCTCCTTGCGCATTACGGGGCACCTTGTGTGGTTTGCGGGGTGCGCCCCCCCGCAGTTTATGCAGGTGGCGGGTTCCTCTCTCGGCCGCGGGCACTCTCTGGCCACGTGACCCCCGCCGCACCTGACGCAAGCGAGCGGTCTGTGGCACTGTTCGGAGGAGTGCCTGAATTGCTGACATCTGTGGCATTGAGCAGGCCCCCTCCTGCCACGCCACGCCTCAATCTTTACGCCAGGCATGCAGAGGATCTCCCTAACCTCGTAAATGCCCGGCAGTAGATTTGGTGTCTTTTTGATGACGGCGTGGAAGATGCAGCCGGGTCGTCCTTGCCGCGCCTTTATGACTCGGACGTATTCCGGCTGGAACCCCTGCGCGCGGAGGTCCTCCTCTATGTCCTCCGGCGCCGTGTCCGCAGGCAGCCCCCTTATGGCCACCTTATGGCGCCTCTCCGCTGGCAGTGAGTAAGAGAACCAAGGGATGTTCTCCTCTTTTTCGAGTACCGTCAGGTATCTCTGTATCAGACGATACTCGGAGTCTGACTTCGGGGTAAATTTAACCCCTTCGCCGTATGGTCTGGCATTGGGTGCTCGGCCCAGCTTCTCCTTTAGGGCGCGGAAGTGATGCGCCCACTGTGGTAATTTCTCGACTACCAGTGGAGGGTAGCGTTGTTTTTTTTTTTGTAGGGATTTGTCGTCGGTAGACGTTTTTTCCCCGTCTACCGACGAAATGTTTTTTTCCTCCGCTCGGCCAGGAGGGGCTGAGGGAGGGGGGGCCGCGGCGCCTATCGGTCTAGTAGGGACGTATGGCCCACGCGTCACCTCGGCGAATGAGTGCAATGACTCACCTGTGCAGTGTCTCTTCGCTTCTTCCTCCTGTTCGTCCGGGCTACGCTGTCTGCGTTGGGCGACGCGGCGGGTAGGGAGAGTGGTCTTAGGTGGCAAAAACACTGAGCCACTTACCTCGCGGGTTCCGGCTATTACCAGGTTTGGCAGTGACGCGCTGGGTCCTCGATGCTCCAGGCTGGATCGGGTCGTCTGGGTGAGATCTTCCTCATCATCCTCGTCTTCGTCGCTCGTAGCATCCGAAGACACTTGTGATACACTCTCATGATGCGAGAATCGCGATCTTGAAGTAGGCGATACTGGCGCGGAGCCCCGAGGGGCTGGGGGGGACGCGCGCGGCGGCGGCGTTAGCGGCGCGCGCGGGCCGGGTGGTGGTGACCGTTGTACTGGTCCGCTCTGTGGGTGCATCGTCGTAGTCGTCGCGCGTGCAAACGGGACACTTGTTGTCTCGCCCACGCTCAGCGCGCGGTCGCGCGCCGTCTCTCTCAGCAGTCTCGTCGGCGCTCCGTTGTCTCTTGAGACTTGTTGATGCGCCGGTGTTGGGATTATTTTTGCGTCACCCACATTTTTTTCGTAGTTGCCGAGTTTTGCTGGATGGGTTTGCGAAGCTCGGGCTTTTGATGCCGTCGGGTGTTTGGGTGGTCCCGGCTGGTTTCCCGTGGCTAGGGTTGAGGATTGTTGGACTCCAGATGCTCGGAGCCTGCTTTCCTCTTTGGATGCTCTGGTTGTTGTTGGCGTCGGTGAGGCGGGCGAGGCCATGTATGTCACCGTGGCTCGCCTGGTTCTGTGCTTCCCTTCATCCTTTTCATCCTCCCCACTATGGTGTTGCTCGTAGGGAGGGGGCTTAGGCGGAATCCCCGGCTGGGGCATTCCGCTAAGGGCGCGCGGCTGTCGCGACCCTGGCGTTGTTCAGCGCCGGATTCTCGAAGAAGGGTCCGTGCGACGATGTAGTAATATTTCTTCTTATTTTTTTTTTCCTTTTTAACTTTCTTCGTTTGAGGCGGTATTACGAAAAAAAAAAACTCTCTACGACATTAGCAGCGGTAATCGCGCGTGGCTGTCTACTAAGGGACGAGTCACCGTATTTATAGGAAATGCCACTCTCAGAGTACCATCGAGCCGTTTTTATAATTTTATAAAAGTTATTCTACCCTCGGAATCAACTAAACTTAAGCAATCCACAATACAATACCTTTATTAGAATTATGACTCGTTATATACATAACACGCGCGTGGCGATAACGAAGAGCGACAACGTCTTCTAAGCCCTCTATAATAGCTAATATTCTAATTAAATCTATTTTTCTGAGCAATTCAGATACGTCACAAAAACCGCACACCATAAAGTGTCGACACAGACAGACTGACGAGGACGCCACATCACTTTTCGTCGCGTAGCGCGCTGAACGAGACGCCGCATTTTGACCGTTTGGTTTGTCATAACAACTGAATATTGCGACTGACAATTCAGCCGCTGAGCTTTCGGCGCCGTAAGTTCCGCAGATGTGTCGCGACCCTAATTGTTAAACAATTTGACACTCTACGTCTATTATCTATTGTTCTATCTACGTATATTATCTATGATTACTTACCACATACCAAATACCATCACCTGCCTAGCCTTATTCCAACTATGTTGGGGACGTCATCCAATCTAACCGTATACAGCAGAAGTATGAAGTATTTTACAAGTAGCGACTGGCAGTCCTATCTCCACTACATAGTTACTGAGCGATTCGATCACCCCTTGAATAGACTGTTTGTTAAACTTTCTGGCCTCTAATGACCCAGATTGACTGCCAAAGATTCACGAATATCAGCCGGGACCAACGGCTTAACGTGCTCAGTAAAAGCACGGAAGTATTTTTTAGGTACCACTACGATCTAACGATTGCATCACTGATTACCACCAGGCGGGATTGCGGTAGGCACGTGCGTAGAGTAGCCAGCCTTTCGGTGTTATATAGGATGTATTTTGGGGAGTGTGCGAGGGAATTGCATGATTTAATTCCCCCATCTCCGTTCCACCATCGGACGACCCGTAGTACGGCGATTTTCCACCCTTACGTTGTTAACACCACAACGATCCGGACGAAGAGTTTCACGTCGTCCTTTATACCGCGTACATCGAGGGACTGGAACAACTTGCCAGCGGCGGTGTTTCCGTCGGACTACAATTTAAGTGTCTTCATTATACCGCGTATATCGAAGGACTGGAATAGTTTGCCAGTGGTGGTGTTTCCGTCTGACTAGAATTTATTTAAGTGTCTTCAAGGCTAGAGTGAATAGACTCTTAATAAAGAAGCGCGCTTTACCATCAACGATTGCATCACTGCTTACCACGAGGCGGGATTGCGGTCAAGCACTGTTTCGTCGTCCTCCGTGGCGCAGCGGTCAACACGCCTGCCTGCGACGTGGAGGCCCCGAGTTTGGTACCCGGCCAGGTTATGATGGAAAACGATATTTTCCTGATTGGCCTGGGTCTTGGGTGTTTATCTATATATGTATCTATTATAAATATAGTATCGTTGAGTTAGTATCCCATAACACAAGTCTCGAGCTTACTTTGAGGCTAGCTCAATCTGTGTGATTTGTCCGTATTTATTTACTGGTTTATAATTATTAAAAAAAATACCACCCTTCATGCAAATGCAAAACTTTAAATGAATTTAGAGAAATTATAAAATAGCGACTATGTATCCTACGCTTTCCGACACTCATACCATGCAAAACTCCGCAAGACACACTTCAGCAAGACTACATACCTCTCTCCGTCACCCTCAAATATATGCAAACAACATTATTTTTGTTAAGCGAAACCCGAAGCACGTGTCCAATATTTTTAAATAAAGAAGCTGTGTACAAAATTTCAAAAATATATAATGAAAAACCACAAAGTTATGAGCTTGCCATTCTACTTGGTTGTCCCAACAAAAATATGGTCAAAGCTCCGCTCTTGGCGAGCGCGGTACGTTGACCTCTGACGTCAGCTGTGGCGCGTCTACAAGTACTATACTATCTATCGTAACCGATTGGTAACCAACTCTGCGGTCTCACTCTAAATGTATTTGGGATAAAATATAAGATGGTGCAAAAATGATTGGAATCGGTTCAGTTGCTTATTCTGAACAAACTGTATTCAGGTTTTGGATAAAGAAAAAGTAACGTTGTATAAAGGCATCTACTACTACAAACAATTTTCCTAGCGTGAAAACGCGCAAATGATACGCCATCCGAATACGGAACACGCGCGAAGATTGAATAAGTGCAGCAATTATACTGCGAGCGTGTGTACCGGACACAGGCGCACGTGTGTGTATAACTAACTGATTTGTATCGACGATTTAGACTTGGGAAACTACCGCGATAAATAGGTGGTTTGGGCTACTTGAATTTTCTCTAGGAGCGTGTAAATATATTACTCACTTTGTACGAGATGCGTGTGAGAAACCATAGGATTTATTTACGCTTTCGCACAACGAAATGTACGAGGCGGACTTAGGAGCCGTCCATTATTCATGTGATGTTTTTTTTTTGGCATTTTTAACCCTCCCTCCTCTTTGGTGATACATGGTGAACAAAATCTGGAGTCCGTGGACGAGAAATAATACAACCTTTGTACAACTAGTACAAATGAACGTTTATTCTATGAAATTTGAAATCGATTCACACAGAAAAAATAATCGTTAAAGTACCTAGACTAACAGCGGTAACGAAGCCATAGCGAGATCTAATTCGACGCCACCGCCATCTATCGAGAACATGGGTCAACTTTGGACTGTTATTGCATTAATATTAGATCGCGCCGTGGTTTCGCCACATACAATTTTGGACACATGGTGAGGTTCAAGACTGTCCCCTTCCCTATATCACGTGTATTTTAGTACCTACCTACAAACTATCTTAATTTTTTTTTAATGTTTATTATAAAATACAGGCTTATGTATCATCAACTTTTATTATAGAAAATATAAAAACTAATTGTCTTTGGAATATATAGTCCACTGGACGACTTCAAAATCCGGTAAAAATTATTACACGTAATGCCGCTTTTCGGTTCAGTACCCCCCAACCCTGGTGATATTCGTGATTTTTTTACGGACCCCCCTCCCCCTTCGAGCCTCGCATGATTAATGGACGGCCCCTTAATGCCAGGCCTAGACATTAGACATTCTCTACCAGTCAACTATGGGTGGTGAAGAGATTAGATGGCGGGTGCTTTAGTTGAAAACAATGTTAAGAAAAAAAACTCTTAACACTAGTTAAAGAAAAACTACAATAAGCTCTATACACATACATACTATTACCATAATATATACTTGTAATACATACAAAACTAAAACTTGGGAGATAGGTGTTGAGATGACTCTACCCTAATCGTTTAGCAAATAACTCTGCAATTTCCGCTTAAATGCAAACCTGGTGCAAACACCAAACTGGTGGACATCCCCGGGGGAAATCGCGCTAAATGAAACAATATAAATTCGATTGAATTTATATTGCTTTATTTAGCGTGATTTTTATGAAACAGTCAGAAACTTTAGCGCGATACGAAATGTGATCGAAACTGTAAACAATACACAATAAACTATATACAATTTGCCAGCGGCGGTGTTTCCGTCGGACTACAATTTGAGTGTCTTCAAGGCTAGAGTGAATAGGCTCTTAATAAACTAGTTCGCTTTACCATCTACGATTGCGTCATCTCACTGCTTACCATCAGGCAGGATTGCGGTCAAGCGCTGGTTTATAATACGTAAAAAAAAAAACTTCAACTGGATTAGATACGAACAAAATCTTGTTCGTATCTAATCCAGTCAGTTCAGTCTTCGATTGAAGTAAAATTTGTAAATATAATTTTAATGTCTTTGAGTAAAATCAATGTATGAGTGATACATTTCTTCAGATATAGTCATTAAAAATAAATAAATTATAAGTAAATCCAATCGTTTAGACTTAAGTTTGACAAATGGCACAAAAAAGTTAGCTTTGTTTCAACTTTTTCGTTTGACGGCGGTTACGTTCCAATTGTGATCCAATTATAGCCATTTGTCCAAAGGTTAGCGCAATACGAAACCTAACTAAAGTTTAGGTTTGGTTGCGATGAAATCTGCTATCTTGATTGAATGCTAAATCGATTGACACTCGATAGTGATAGTAATCGAGTTATCGATATAACTCACTTTAAACTCACTTCAACTATTTTTTCCAGTTGATATTTCTCCAGAAGCGATGGGCTCTAATTTTCCATCTAATTAGGATATAGAACAGAATAGAAAAACTTCTTCTCAGTTTATATATTTTTACTCTGAAGTGAGCTGTAGACAATAGCACCGATAAATCTTTGAACTTCTGATGGCTTTTAACACATATGTATACGAAGTAGTAATCCATATTGGGAATATCAGCCGACATAAGATTTTCCAATGAATAAATTACGGTGTCAAGCTCCAGGAGCGGACATTTGCATCAAACCAGTAAATTGAACAAATTTGAAATTCATCGATCCGACATAGTTTCAACACTTGGTGAATTAAACTCCCATAACATGGATTTATATTTTGCCCTATTACCATTTGGATCTGGATATCAAAAATTCAATATGTCGATACTTCTATGCCGTCAGAAAATAGGCAGAATAAGATATTTCCTTTGCCATTGTGATGTGTGACATTTAAAAAGTGCCGCTTTTGAAATAAAAACGATCTACAATTTGAAAAGTATTTGTAAGAAACAGTTGGAGCGACGCGACAGTACTAATTGATAAATAAATCAGTGGGATAATCGTTCGATAATAAAATCAATTACCGGGTAATTGATTAGCTTGCAAGTTTAGCATTCTCGGAATCCCTACAATGTCTATGAACCACTTTACTTTTTTTAAGCAAAGGCTCAACAACTTTAGAGCATTATTAACAGGTTTTTTCATCGCACAAACAGCTTCATCCAGCTTCTACCAGTAGTATTTGCCATATAAGCCAATTTACTCGATCCTAGAAAAAACTTAACATGGCTCCTACATTACCGCTGAATACGGAAAACTGTTGTTTACTAAAGCACCATTTTGAACTGTAATTTATCTAGAACAAGGTTCAATTTTAAATGGAAAGTTACTAAACTAATTCAATGTTATATTTAAATTATGGACGCTTTAAAAGTCAAGTCAAGATTTTAGAATATTCCTTACATTGCATTAAAAAGCCAAAACAATTTAAAAAGAAAAGAAGAACTGGTTCTTTTATTCCTTCATATACAGGAATCATCTATTTATGATAAGAATCGACTAAAACCATTAGCAATACACCAATCAAATCTCATCACTACAAAAATGCCCGCCTTGTTTAAAAAATAAAACCTAAACCATAGACTCTAGTAAGGCCACTTCTTCCTTTAATTTTAATGCATGTAAATTCGGTTATACATTATGAAAATAGAAGCTAGGAAATGAAATATTCTAACAAGGCGTACTGACATAACAAAGAGTAGCCCCGAGCGGTTTTCATTACGCCAGTGCAACTATAATGACAGAGCAAAGCCGACCTTTGGGCTCTGAGGAAATCCCTGGCTTGCACATAATCGTTTTGTTATTAATAGTTAGCGGTAAATATTGGATTATTGCAATGTTTATTACGTCCTGAATAATATGGGAGTTACCTTCCGGGGAAGAATGGAAAATTTTAAAAGTGCGCGGATGATTATGTAAGCTTAATATAAATGTATAATTGCCACTTAATTTTAGCGACTCGAAGAGATATGTCGGTGACTTTAGTTCTTCTGCGGATCTCCTCATTTCTGATTCGATCGCGCAGAGCAACTGCAAGCATAGCTCGTTCCATCGCCTTTTGTATGACTCTGAGCCTTGACTCGTGGCAGTGGGCGGGACACATTGCTCGTAGAACCGACGACCGACGGGGCAATAAGATTCTGGAGTGGCGGCCAAATACCGGAAGACGCAGCGTAGGGAGGCCCTCAACAAGGTGGATCGTTAACCTGGTGAAGGTCGCGGGAAGCCGATGGATGTAGGCGGCACAAGACCGGCCATCGTGGAAAGCCTTGGAGGAGGCCCTTATCCAGCGGTGGACCTCTATAGGCTGAAGAAGAAGTAGAATATATAATTAAGTTTGCAATTAATTTTATAATTGCGAACACACATTCAGTAGTAATGGGTTTCATTTTGACAGTTCAACAATATTCATTGCGCTATTTACATTGTTGAGTAGAGACAATTTTTCACCATATGGAACAATGGATTAGCAATATGATTCAAATCGATTCCAATTGACAGTAATAGTTTGTTACGCAAATAGGATGTTGTTTGAAGCTCGGGTTTGACACTATTGACAGCTTTAAGCACACTCACAGAAGAGATCGATTAGTCACAATGATGAAATACATAACAGGGGCGATTACCATAATTTTAAAAAGCTCACACTCTGTCAAATTTAAGTGTTATTTCCCTACATTAATGACAAGTTTTTCAAATTGATTTCCCACATTGCTGCCTGATTTTGTAATTGATTTGCCATTTCTGAGTGTTTATCCTCAGAGGGACAATCTTATTCATAAGTTGATTAATACAGGCCTTCGAAATGTCTTAAATACTGTTCTGAGCAGAGAATCTCCATCATACAGGCACTTAAGAGATGCGTGTACGCATACGTAACTCTTACCGGTACTTGAGCGACCGATGACCGTTAGTAAGACAGGATAATTCTAGAATTATTTGCATAATGTTGCGCCCGAGCACTTATTACGTGTTCCCGGTAAACGTAAGCTGTACTTATTTAACGTTATCAGTTATAAGAACTATTAATTTAATTTTGCTTCAGGTTGACAAGTTTTAAAACTTGATAGTCAAGGTTTGATGATGGGATGTTAAATTAAGAAAAAAAAGCGGGGTTGCTTATGGCCACATGACTGAAGTGACTTAACTTAGAATAAGAGCAAGAGAGAAAGAAAATGTGCGCGCGCACTGTTCTCTCTTGCTTTCATCCCCCACTTAACTCCCGTTCGCCTCTCCCGATCACACTTTTCGTAACGCTAACGTTACGAATTGGCCAGCTTATTTTACTGAAGTTTTACTTTAAAACACATGGATTAGGGCGGTCAAGTAGGTACAGGGTTTAGGGTATCAAGACAGTGAATATTTCTCGAGAACGATCCCAGAAAATCTTAATCTGGTTTAAGATCCAGTGCGCTTTACCATTGACAATTTCATCACTGCTTTCCATCAGGCGGGAACATCAAAAAATAAGATTATATCTCCTACGTGTGATCTCGTAATTCAGCACACAGGTATACAGAGTGTAACGAATAGGGTGTATACCCTACATATAGCCTAGCCGTATCTATAGTCTATGCCATAATGCATAACTAAACCATAGTATGCATACTAAATGTACGGCCTCTTTGAATGACGTCAAACGATATTTCAATTTAAAACATCTTAGTACTGATACCATCACTGAATTCACATAAACTAAATTAATAGATACCATAACGTCACGCCCCACACATTACTCTATATTCTAATTAACTTCGGTACGGTAGCTTGGCCCATTACGACTACAATGTTAATTTGATGTACTTAATATCTTTGGCTCAATTATGTACAATCGCCATATATAAGTAATATCTCTTCAGATATAGTATATAGTCATCAGATATGGTAGATTTTTAGTAAGAAACCAATAAGTATTTTTCCATGGAATTTAATTTCATATATTAAGTATTTGTTTTCTATTAATTACGTTTACGCACCCCGTTCGCGAAGTAGTTTCTTTAGATCTGCCACCTTTAAATGGCCGTAGCATGTCATGATATATTGTTAAAATCATAGATTTAAGATTTCGTTTTAAAATAATGATAATTTTGACATATTTCCGCAGAATAATGAATACCCAGTTGTTACATGTACGTACGACAAGGATACAAGATGTTCAATATGGCGGTTTGTTTTTTTTTTTGTACCTCTGGCGGTTCAATTTTCGGCTGGTATGTGTACCAAAAAGCTCTTATTTCAAACACGCTACCCTTGCATTATCGTGGTAGAGGACTTCTTCTTCTTAAGCCTATAGATGTCCACTGCTGGACAAAGGCCTCCCCCAAGGCTTTCCACGCTGACCGGTCTTGTGCTGCCCGCATCCATCGGAGAGGACTAGGGAACTGTATCTACATACATGCCTATTGGTATCTACGTCCAATACACGACATAACATTGGCTATAATAACATCGTAAAACGTTGCTTGAAACTGTATAGAGCATCTTTTCATCTAAACAGCACTATGTTTTTCTAAAGATTTGTAATATTCATTTTTTTTTTTTAGAATGTATTTTTTTTTTCAGGTTTACCTTAGGCAAGCAGTCAAATCAAAGTAATCAACACGTGCAACATTATTCTACTTGAAAAATGGTAAGCATAAATACTAAACTTAATTGGACGTCGATTACAATTTTTTGGTGGTTGTGTGGTGGTACTTAATAAAATTCTAATATACATCCGTATTTCATGTTAATGTCACCTTGCGATTATTATGAAGAAGAGAATTAAGAAGAGATTAGAATTAACTACTACAATGAGCACTTTTCCAGGAGCTTTCCTATGACTTGCTAGATGGCGCGCGCAGCCGGCACATTTGGATTTAATAGAAGTGTTGCATGACATCTTGTGTTCCCTTATTTGTGGAAAAATCAATCAAAATATGACTTAAAATATGACATTCTGTCACTGTCAGTTCTTTCTTGCCACAGACTAAATTAACCGCAACAAAATAATTTTTTAAAAAAATACGAAAAGTTATGGTAGCGCCCTCTCTTGATTTTTTAAGTGTAACCTATCCGAAAACTGCTCATTAAATTGTATGTACTACACACATTTTAATTTATTCTCTTTACAGGAAAAATTTTTGATCCGAGAAAGTTATTTGCCTATGCATCATTGATTTATAAGTATAGAACCTGTATTTGCTACCCAAGTCTTAACTTACAATTTCTGAATCTATAAGACCTATTGATAATTTTCAAGAAGTTAATAACACTGTCCAGTTAAAAACAATAGATTTGCATGTGCAGCAGCAATTGCCTACTATTTGTTTATGGCGCGAAACGCAACAGATAAAATATTAAAATTAGAACGAGGCTATTAATTGTTACACACGGACATACATTCGGTATGGATGGCAAATTGAAAGTTGCTTAAAATGGAGGTGCTGTGTGATTGCATTGTTTAATGGTTGCTAGGATCATATTTAATTTAATTGTTTCTTTATTATTTGTGTACATGAAACGTTTTTAATGCCACAAAGCCACGACACAAACAACAAATCCAATTTTAAATCAAATTATCATTCTGCTCCATCAGTGTGATAGTGCCATGGCGTAATTTTTGATCTTAATTGATTATTGTAACTTCAATCTTTAATACTTTCATCTGAGATTTTGCAACTATTATTGTGACTCCATTGCGCAACACACTAACAATGTATAGCAATACCTTTTATTTTGATAATTTTACTATATTCACAGTGTTATTTACGTTATTTAGCAGACTTACCAGACATTTTGAACACTTTGGTCACTGAAATTACTGTGCTGAGTTTTTTTTTTTTTAAATATTAACTTTGTTTAATGCAGACTCACAGACAGTGATGACTTATGGAATTGAGACGTGATCGCTAACAATGGGCCTTATAAGAAGTCTCAAAGTCATTCAAAAGGCAATGGAGAGGGCTATGCTTGGTGTTTCACTGCGTGATCGAATCAGGATTGAGGAGATCCGCAGAACAACGAGTGTACCCGACATAGCCCGAAGAATTGCAACACTAAGGTGGCAGTGGGCCGGGCACATTGCTCGTAGGACCGATGCCCGATGGGGCCGACGGGTTCTCGAGTGGCGACCACGCACCGAAAGACGTAGTGTGGGTAGGCCCCCGACAAGGGGGACCGATGACCTGATGAGGGTCGCAGGAAACCGCTGGATGCCAAAGGCGCTTGGTCGTCGTACAGATCCTTGGGGGAGGCCTATGTCCAGAAGTGGACGTGATGATGATGATGATGATGAATGCCGACTCTAAGAGAACCCTAATTACCAATCAGTTAATTGCTTTATGGTACTTCCCTTAAAAAGGCAAACATTTGGCTCTTCCCTCTGAAAGAATACCAATCAAATTGCAACCATATTGTGAATTCAACACTTATTGCTCGACGACTCTACCGTCCGTATGCCACAAACTGCAGTAAAAATAATCACACCACATACTGCTATTCCGCTAGCCTGCTACCATCTTGACTTATTATTTATCGATATTAAAATATCGCGGTATTAGAGAATCGCGTGTGCTCAGCGCTTCCATCGCTGTTACAGTTTATATTTAAGCGCTACATCCGCTAACTGTTCGAACTACTATCTCCGTATTTGGTATATTGTATTTGGAATAGAAAAGGGATCCGACTTGGTGTTAAATCTGTCCAAAATTAACTAATTTATTAAGGAAATTGTTTTGTTTTATAAACACTCAATTCTACTCAACCTGGTGTTGATTTTGCAACCATAGCTTTTCACATTTTGCCATGCTGAAGCCAATAGATATATAAATGTGTAAAGGGCACATTAATTTTCTACCATAATAGGCCTTCTAAATTGACCTTTGAACTTTCAACGCGGAGTTACAGCTACCGTATTCTCAATGCATGTACAGACTTATGCACATCAAGATACTACAATCTAAAAGATTTCTTTTTAGATTTTCAAATTTATCTCTAGAGATTTTAGCCTCAAGGTTGCTTGGGAATATTTGACAGTTTCCGGTAGCTTCACCTGCTGTCGTCCGTACACTCTCGACCGGAATTGGGCATAGCCCTAAGGAGGTTCTTATCTCGACCACCGCCTTCCATCCATCAGGCTTTTTGTCATCACAATGATTCGTCATGGTGACTAATGAATAAATGCACAAATTGTGCGAAAAGAAAAAAAAATAGAAAGAGATTCTGCTAATGTCGAATTCAATATTCTAAGTTTGAAAGATCTCGATATTTCAAAAGAAAATTCTTTAAAGACAACCTAACCATGTCCACGATCCCATAGTTTATGTATACTTAGGCCCTGTCCTTCGTTACATATAATCTGTAGTAATCAGTTTAAACCCATAATATTCTTCAGCCATTTAGTAACGGTTAGAACCATTTTGTTAAGTTGCCAATATTAAAACGACATTTAAACATAGGTACTTTATTTTTCCCTCTGGCGATACTGTGTTATGCATACAATTTACAGAGATGAAAATTCTAATTGAATTTCTGTTTTTGCATGAAGTTTAATTTAAGTATATAATTTAGGAGTTAATATCTTTTTACATAATGAGGTTAATCTCTGGCTGGGTTTTGCTTGCATCTCACAATCTAGATAGCGTTTGTTTAATCTAAGGTTTTAATTTAGATAAGTATCTTCGCCATTTGTGGTTACTGGAAGTGATGTTCTGGCTAAATAGTCTTGCATTTAGTGTGTTTCATTAATTTAGTTTCTGATTTTATAATGAGATACCCATCTTCTTTTTTTAAATGTCCGCGGTTAGCATTTTTTATTGTTGTTGTTTTTTTGTTACTTGCCAGTTGCTGTGGGTGCAACGCTATTAATTAATTCAAGTATTGTCAATGTTAATTATGTGTTGTTTATTTTGGTCACTAGCCATAAAATTAAACAATGGACAAAATTATCAACTTTTATATGCTTGAATACGAGAAGAGATAAAATGGATAGCTGTTTGACCGGATACCGGATATTCGGAGGAACTTAGCTGTTTGGTGCATCGCACACACATACACACACACACACACTTGCATAAGCGGCGCGCGAACGATTGTGTGGACTCGGTTCGGTTCGGGTCTATCATTCAGCAGCTTACAGTAATGTGTACAACGAGACTATTTTCTGAATTTTTTAAACTTTCTTTTATACCACACTAGCTGCGCCTAACGGATTGACCCACGTAGGTTTCGATAGGTTTTTATTTATACGCTCCGCTCCTATGGTCGCAGCGTGATGTTATATAGCCTAAAGCCTTCCTGGATTAATGGGCTATCCATCCATAAAAGATTTTTTCAGATCGGAGGCATAGTTCCTGAGATTGGCGCGTTCGCTTTAGGTATATATTAGTATACTAGCTTTCCACCCGCGGCTTCGCCCGCGTGGAGTTTGGTTATATCGCGCTTTTTAGATTTCCCTCGGGAATATCATTTTTTTCTGGGATAAAAGGTAGCCTATGTTCTATCTCAGGGTCTAAAGATTGTCTGTGCTAAATTTCATCAAAATCGGTTGAGAGGTTTAAGTGGGAAAGCGTAACAGACAGACAGACAGCCAGACAGACAGACAGACAGACAGACAGACAGACAGACAGACAGACAGACCGACAGACAGACAGACAGAGTTACTTTCGCATTTATATATTAGTATGGATAGTATACTTAGATGTGACTTGCACATGTGTTTTTGGTAATATGCGATTTGATTGTGAAGAATAATAAAATTTTCTTTCTTTTTTCTTTATAGGATATCTATTAAGAACCGTTAACTTTTCAAGCAAGCTTTTATTTACCGTTGACTTCATTTGCAAACAACAAATATGGCATTTCCCAACCCTTCCTGTAAGCCGCATGATATCCCACCTATCGTGGCGATATGCCACGATAACACGCGATGTAGATACGATGTAGATGCGATACGATAACGTAACACGTGTGCGCTGCATCGAATTAATTAAACTCTGAACAGCGCTTGTTAACGTGTACTTGTGTTTAGTTTTAATACGGTTATTATGTTCCAGAATTAGTTTATAATGATTTCAATATAGAAGGTTGTGTTTAAACAGACTCGGTCAAATGTGAAAACATAGATTTTAATAGCCAGCTATTTTGTCTAAGAAAAAATCTGCATTTTGTGAGAAATATCAAGTTATTTGAAACCAATGTTTTTATTTTTTGTAGATTATAATTATACTTCCCAATAAATCAATGTTGGGCTAGTGTAGTTTTTTCAAAAACTACACTAAAAAAAAACAACCTGAATAATGGCGGTTGGGAAAAATGTTTTTATTTTTTGTAGATTATAATTATACTTCCCAATAAACCAATGTTGGGCTAGTGTAGTTTTTTCAAAAACTACACTAAAAATAAGAACAACCTGAATAATGGTGGTTGGGAAAATCTGAAATGTATTCTGTCATTCATGGCATTCCAGATTTTCCCAACCACCATTATTCTGGTTGTTCTTTTTTCAGGGTTTTCTAATCTGATGGAATTCACGCATGTCTTCCAACGACTAACGTGGTACTTTACAGTTACAAACAGACAGTTCTAAAATATATTCTATCAGATCGATTCGCCTAAGGTATCGATATCGATAACTCGAACTAAGAAGAGATTCGATTGTCGATAACACGCCGATCTAGACGCGATAACGTCGCTCGCTACATATGTTAGGCGCTGACATTATAAAGTAGCTTTTATACGATGCGCGTATCCGAACGCGTCTGGTTTATGGTTTGTCTGTTCATGTAGCAGGACGCTGTAGAGTTGTTCGAAATTCAAAAATGTTTCGCGCTTCACTGAAGATGTTATTTACATATAAGTTTTTTTTAATTTTTTTTTTTCAAGAATTGCACCGAAAGAATATATTTAAATCCTGTAACAATTATCTGCTGATTTTTTTTTAAATGGTACAGTTTTTTAAACATAGGTACATGTTTTGTCATGCTTAATTAACAATTTGCAGCATCACTCCATATACCGTATTTTTGGCACACTGCCAAGCTCTGATGATTAAATTCTCGCCATCAACGACATTCAAAGTGAGAGAACCACTTTAATTTTCCAACAAGGAACTCAAAGATTAATTTATGTTACTATAATTACACAATTATCTCCACTTAACATCTAGCGTCCATTGGTTTAAATATTATTTGTAGTGAGACTGCATCACCCGAGATTTGAACTGACTGACCACCGCTCCAGGCTCTCATTATAAGGTGGTACAAATTATAAGCGATACAGATTTTAATTAGTTTCGTATGTACTACTTAGTAATTCATAACGTGGTCAAACGATTTGTAATATTAAATAGGGTAACGCTGCTTTTTGGGAGTAAGTATATTTATTTTTAATAATGGCTTTAATTTAAAAACTGCCTTTAAAATGACAAAAACAAGCGTTTTATAACATCGAAAAGTTGTTCAATAACCGTAATTGATTCTATCTTTGCAAGTACTTATATAAAAAAGAGGGGAAGCATAGGGCATAAAAAAAACATATATACGGTCGAATTGAATAACCTCCTTTTTGAAGACGGTTAAAAAATCGCTGCACTATATGAACTATATTTCCCAAAATAGGATGATTACCTATTTTGGAATATATAATATTCTTGCCTTCCCCGTAAACCCGGAATTACCTTTATCCATTAAGTTGATCATGTTCACTCGCTACTAGTTTACAGCTTGGACTACTCAATAAGATAAAGTAGCCACGGAGGTAGAAAGCAGTAATCACAGCCACGCTGGAGGGTATGTGTGTACCGGCCTAATCATTACAACATACCTATAATTACTTGGAACTATTTTATACAAACTACATCAAATATTTTTGCCTTTGGAGAGTACAGTAATCGCTCAAAACTCCAGTAGCATGTTTAGGACTATATTGTTATGAACAGCACAATCGGTGTGTATGCATGT
>JADWQK010002181.1:0-33674 GCA_017933935.1 Sesamia nonagrioides
TTTGAAAGATTAGATAGGATGCTTAAATACGTAAGTACAACCTATAAAAAGCACAATATTGTGGTTGCTGGGGATTTCAATATTAATATATTAAAACAAAATAACATCACATCCGAATTTGAATGTTTGCTTCTTAACTATAACCTAAGACTTAAGATAACCGAACCAACCAGGCAAATTAGCAAAACATGCATAGATAACTTTGCTCACAACTACCACAATAAGTGTAAAGCAGAAGTGATTGACTTTGCATTATCAGACCACACGGCTCAGATATTGAGGTGTCAGGTCAAAAAAGTGTGTCTAATAAAAAGCTGGAAAATTAAGCGTAGAGATTACTCTGAAGAAAATCTTAAGAAGTTCAGAACTTGTATAGAGAAATTGTCTTTTTCGGAAGTGTACTCAGCCTCTGACCCAAATATAGCCTATAATGCTTTCTTTGATTTGTTCAAGTTATTCTATGATCTTTGCTTTCCATTTAAATATATAAGAATTAATACACATCGTAAAGCTAAATGGATAACGCGAGGAATTAAGGCTTGTAGTATCAAAAAACGTGATCTTTTATGGCAATACAGGAAAAAACCGAGCCAGGTTAATAAAACTAAACTGACACAATTTTCTAGAAGATATAAAAAAGTAATCAAATTGACACAGCGTGCACAAAATAATCATTTAATTAGCGTGTCAGATAATAAAAGTAGATCAGCATGGAAGATCATAAACGAATCTAAACAAAATGTACCAAATGACACTATATCTAGCATTAAAATAAATGACAAAATAATAACTGACCCTTGTGAAATATCTGACGCTTTTAATAATTATTTCGTAGATAAAATTGTACCCAGAGATGATTCACTCAGCATGCAGTATAACTTTTTAACGTCTACTAAGCAAAAGTCTATGTTTTTGAAGGCATGCTTACCACATGATGCATTTCAGATTATTAGAAGTTTAAAAAACACGAACAGTGTAGGTTATGATGGGATATCAACTAAAGTCTTGAAGTATATTGCTACGAATATTTCTACTCATCTTTTCTATCTGATAAATATATCTATTGAAGCTGGAATTTACCCCGACAAATTAAAAACTTCTGTCATAAAACCAATCTTCAAGAAAGATAATAGTGAATGTCTAGAAAACTATAGACCTATTGCCTTGGTTCCGGTTATATCCAAAATTTTTGAGAAGCATATTTACAAAGAACTAAATAACTATTTAGAGATTAACAATATTCTGGCACAAGAACAAAAAGGTTTCAGACAAAATAAGTCAATAAATATGGCCATATATGACTTTCTGAATTTTGTTATGGTTAATGTTGATAAAAGAATACCTATCTGCTCTATTTTGATGGATATGACGCAGGCTTTCGATTATGTTGAACATAATTTATTGTTAGGTAAACTTAATAAATATGGAATAAGAGGTAATGTTTTAAAATTATTTGAATCTTACCTCAAAGGCCGTCGCCAATACACTGAATTGACTAGAGTGAATGTCATAACAAGAAAAGAAGAAACTTTCAGATCATGTGAACGTCAACTAAATTACGGTGTTCCTCAAGGAACCGTTTTGGGGCCACTATTTTTTATATTGTATATAAATGACTTACCCAATGCCACTGATAATCCTGTAACTCTTTTTGCGGATGACAGTACGGTAACTGTTAAGTGTAAAGATCTAAGTACTTATGAAGATGACATAAACAACACATTGAACTCAGTCATGAATTGGCTTAATATCAATAACCTTAAAGCCAACTTAAGCAAAACTAAATTAATGTACTTTAGACAACGTTTACCGGCACCAAATAACCTAAATATAAATTATAACATGCAAAAAATAGAGGAAGTAGACAATTATAAATTTCTAGGCCTATATATTGATGACAAAATGACCTGGAAGCCACATATTCAACAACTATGCAAACGCGTTAGTAAATCTGCATATGCTCTACATACACTTGCATATAAAATAAATTCCGGTGCCCTTATAATTGCGTATCATGGGCTGGTGGCATCTGTTCTCAGATATGGCATAATTTTTTGGGGGAATTCCACCGACAAAGATATTGCCTTTAAAGCCCAGAAACGTTGCATTCGAGCTATGTTTGGTTTAAAGTCAACAGAGAGCTGTCTGCCTTTCTTTAAGAAGCACAACATTCTACCACTACCCTCACTATATGTATTTGAAGTAGCGGCTTTCGTTAAACAAAATCCTCACTTGTTTACTTTAGTATCTGTAGCTCTCAATCGGACCCAAAGGGACGAAAGTCGTTTGTGTATTCCAAGAACGAATACTGCCTTAATGTATAAAAGTGTATTTCACATGGCACCAGTTATATATAATAAATTACCGAAAGAGCTAAAAAAATTGCCTATAAATTTATTTAAAGTAAAACTAAGAAGTATGTTGTGTCAAAAATGTTATTATAGTGTATCGGACTTTTTATTGGACAAATCTTGACATTGTATAATTGTAACTTTTTTTTTCTTTGACTTTGTATTATTTAAGTCCAAATTATTTTGACATATATTTGATCAATTGTTTTGACTTCATTATGATAACATTATGGGTTTTGCTTATTTGACCATGTTGTATTTAAATCAGAATGGTTTTGACGTTAACTTAAAAATTATTATGACTTTTTGACTTTAATTATCCCTATTATAATGTAATCTGTATAATGTAATTTTATTATTTTATTTTTTGTATTTGTATGCCTATAACAGGCTGATCATAGCGCACTTTATCCTCAAATATGAATACCTAACCACTGTACCTATGTATCACAAATAAAATATTTCTGATTCTGATTCTGATTCTGACAAATATTTGCACTGCGCAGGGATCGAACCCGCGCCTCCTTGCGCAACGGCGGCGTTCGCTACCGCTGTGCCACGGAGACTGTCAAAAACTATGTATCTCTAACATAGTAACTATAACTCCTTATAAAGATTTTTCGGTAGGCCACAAAATAATTATTAAGAGGGGACTCTGGTGGCGTTTTCTCCATAAAAACGTATTCCGCTGTTTTCTTCATGGATAACGCTTTTAGAGCATTGAGTTTGTAGCGCAGTCGCTACAATACAACAATAACACAAAGGATTGCCCAACTATTGACGTCCCAACGATTGAGGACTTTCCGCGAAAGGGTGCACATAAATCATACCAGTGTCAAACAAGGATCTTGGAAGACAAAGCGCGTATGTAAGACAAAGAGCGTGGGTCCTGACAGCCTCAGCGAGGGTGTCGCACATCTGTTAGTTAACCCATTGTTCTTTGGAGAAAACGCCGCGAATAACGCGGTTCTGTTAACCCATTGTGCGCCACCATATCGAACCGCCTTACACGTGGACCGAAGGCGCGGGCCCTGTCCACCGGCCAATCAGACGGCACGTTCTCCCATGATCAACAAATCAGCATCAAGAACGCCCGATCAGTCAGCCCCACTCCGGTTTAGAATAGCTGTATTATTGTTTAGTATTTAAGCTTTGACATAGCTCGTAAGACATCATATTATCACACATTATTATCAGATATTATCCGACATTTTACGTAACATAGTCGCGTCTCTCCTCTTGTAATTAGGTAACTTATAGCATACATTGTACTCTAGACTTACGTGCAATATACAACGTTCAATCTATTCGCGTTTTAATTACATAACACGCCCTACGCGCTAAAAGTTTTTTTCTACAATTTCATACCTTGATTATACGCGCTATTTGATTTTTTCGAAAATTTAATTAATAATAGAAATATGATGTTTCAAAATTCCGAAAAATAACCCATTTTTACCGCGATGTCAGACGACTATTACACAAATGTGATAAGTTTTTGACAACAAAGAAAATAATAGAGGCGTAGGAATACGACCATCCTCTTTTTGATGTAAAAATAATTGATATCTGTCGTGTTTTGAAAAAGAAAACAGCGGAATACGAAACATCTTTTGGTTAATGTTTTTGTAGGTAAAAATATTAGCCTTTGAGTTACAAGAACTGTCCCTTTCGCACTTTACGGGGAAAGGTTGAAAGCGGCGCGACCTCAATGGTTTCTTCAAATACCTATTTCTCAAATTCCTCGCCACTATTCTCCACTCTTAATACCGTTCTATCGTATCTACTTTGACATTACCGTAAAAAATCACTTGAAAATACAAACAATCCGACGGTGTGCACCCGTCCTAACAACAGATTACTCCACAATTCATTATAACAAATTGCTCTCATAGATTACCTACGGTATAAGCCACACTATTGTAATAATGATTTATGATTCAGTTTAATATAAACAAACACGCTATGGGCTTAATTTTACTAATCAGAAGATTTGTTTATTTTAAAAATGTTGTTTGTTTTGTTTTAAATTTAAGTGCAGATACGGTTCAATGATTATAGAGTGCGTTTTTACTTCTGACATTTATCTTTTTGGTGCAGCCACGAGGCACACTTTGCTGCTATTTTTTACATCGGGGTTTTTACTTTCTATATGATTTTTATTTATTTTTTTATTTTGTTGTCACCTGATGTGTATTTATTTATGCTAGATGTATAATTGTGTGTCTTTAAGTCTGTGCTGGATAAATGTATTTTCTCTTTCTTTTACAATTTACTTTGCAATAAAAATAAGGTTTACAATGATTTTAGTAGACTTTTGTCATAAATATCACTATGATTTAGACTAGTCTAGAGGTAACATAAATGTGATTTGGTCAAAAATCGATCGTTGACTGAAGTCGAGAACAACAACTAGAAGGTTTTGACGGGAAAGCTAAGATGAGTGTCACGCGCATTTATCATTGGACTATCAAAATTATTTATAGTGTCGTTTACTAACTAAAAGCGCGTGATTTGTGTAGTAAAAAGTGCATTCAGTAAATAATTCATAAAGAACATTGAAATATCGCAGCATAGTGGCCACATCATGACTTTGCCTCAAACCTCCCTCATAGACGGCTGAAGCTCACGCGGCCGTTTTTTTCAACTCAACGATATCCGCCATAATTGTGAAATAAAATTTTCAAAGAATTTCTATAATTTGTTACACGTGTTATTGGCAAAATTGTGGTATCTATTCCACAGAGGCCGTTGATCACGAGTTGAGGTTGAATCTCACCTTGAAAAAAGAAGAAGAAGACATTCATAAGTTCAGCTCAATCAACTCAGCCTACTGCAGGCCATTGTTGGACATAAGGTTCTCCTGAACTGCGCCATAACGAATAATCCTATCTATTCACACGTTCAGTATCGAATCTGAGGTCACCCGTCCGTTCAGCTAACGGCCGGAAAAGTTATGCAAAGTTGGGTTCCAGTCATAGAAAATAAATCATCAGCCTCTACTCGTCCACTGCTGGACATAGGCCTCTGCCATGGCACGCCAACAAGCCCGATCCTAAGCAGTTCTCCACCAGTCACTACCAGCCACCTTTTTGATGTCGTCGCTCCATCTCGCCCAAGGGCTTCCTACGCTACGTTTGCCGAGACGCGGTCTTCACTCGAGGACTCGTTTACCCCAACGGTTGTCGGTCCTGCGGCATATGTGACCAGCCCATTACCATTTCAGCTTGCTAATCCTCTTAGCTATGTCGGTGACTCTAGTCCTCTGTCGAATCACCTCATTCAGCCAATCCCCGTGAAGAATAATTTCATAAAGTGCTAAAAATAACTACCACACATACCTACATGTATACATAACAAGAATAATATATGCGCATTATGCAGTAAGATTTTATATCCTAAACTAGCGGCCGCCAGCGACTTCGTTCGCTTGGAGTTGGTTATGCTCCTCTCCTATTGGTCGCAGCGTGAAGTTATTTAGCCTAAAGCCTTCCTGGAATAATGGACTATTCAACGCAAAAAGAATTTTTCAAATCGGACCAGTAGTTCCCGAGATTAGCGCGTTCAAACAAACAAACAGACAAACAAACTCTTCAGCTTTATATATTAGTATAGATAGATAGCGAGGTAAACATAGACACACAGACGCTACTACCTACTACAGTCTGTTAAAACTTTATATCATTTTCTTTATCGCTAAAGTAAAAAAAAAGAAAAAATATTAAGGTTCAAGGTTTGTTAGGAAAATTTGAGAGTATCGGATAGCCTGATCTGCCGTGTCTATGGTGAGTAAAGGCTAAAGTCGTGATGTTTTAAGACTAGTCTATGAACTGGATTCCTTTAACACAATGGTCAGGCAGGGGACATAGTGAGCTTTCGGAAGTACGTAGGACAGCAGGTCAAGTTACCCGAAACTGTGAAATATCCCCAATCAACCTTGAGCCTTAAGGCGATTAGTAACGACGATGACCTTGCGCATCTGGGCGGGGCTAGGCAGAAACCCCCGCGCACCCCGCATCATATTTACGTGCACGGTCCCTACTCGCTTGCTTCGAGCGCGGACGTCTCGCAACAAACGTAGAATGCCATACCATGTCTATAAAGTATACTATTCTGTCTAAAAAGTACCTAATATAGAAAGAATTACGTGGTATCAAAACTCATGCCCTAAAGTGAAACATATTAGGTAATTACTTTTATTATGTTGTTTTTGATACTGCGTTGCAGGGATTTTTTTATTTAAAAAAGGGAAAACAAATTTTAATTTATAAAAATGATTAATGCAAAATGGGAACCGGTTTATTCTTTTTTATTTATAGTTATTATTTAACATTTAGCGTTTTTGGTATAATTCCCATTGATACTTATAATAATAATAATAATAATAAACTGGCAACACCAGCGTCAACTAATCATATTCGTCAAGCTCCAAATTATATATTCATTTAAAATACATTTTACAATCAGTTTTATCAACATTTATAGAAAAACAACAAAGAAAACAGCTCAACATCAGTTATATCCTTTTTTTTAAAATAAATATGAAATAATGTGCAACAATGTACCTATATAAAAAACTGCCGAACCGGAGGTGACATGACAGCTGTCACCTCCGACAAAACTGTAAAATTCAGACGAAGACGATGTTGACAAGATCTGCCGCTCGCCGTGCACGCTCACCACCTCCGGACTCGTCGCCCAGCTCCGCCTCGCCGCCGCCGGTCTCCAGCCCCCCTGTGAACGCTGTGATGACCCCGGCCGCGGCAGTTGCGTTGAGCTCGAGCGACGAGTATTTCTCTCCGCCGACGACGCCACCACCTGTTCGCCGACGGGGAGGACGCCGGCCGCCGGACTGCTTGGGACCTCGAGGCCCACCGGCCTCTGATAGGGCCCCCGCTACCGGGGGAAATGTGCAGCGCATGAAATGGACTCAAACAATCAACGAGAACGTCATGCGCGCATACTTTGGGGCTACAGAGGGGGGAAGTAACTTGACTGCGTACCGTGGTCGGATGCTCTCTCTGTTTCAGGTGCTTGAGCCAGCTGTCAACGTGTCGGCGCAACGACTGTCGGATCAGATGCGGGTCATCCAGCGTAACCATATGCTGGATGATGTGGTGCTTGATCGCCTACGCCTCGAGTCACGGAATAGCCATGTTACGCCTGCTTCATCACTGGTCGCGGTACAATTTAACAGTGTTCCATCGCGACCCAACCTCGTCGATGAAGAGGATGATGATGAGGCTATATCCGTGACTCCTCAATGCAATGAAAAAGTAAGGAGCGCTTTGGAGGATGCTTTCCGTGAGTACCGCTCTACTCCGCCTGAACTTAGACCACGTTTACCTCGATTGCCCATGCATAAAAAAACAAGGCGCTGGTGTGTGCTCTAGACTCTCAGCTGTCTAATTATTTAAAGGACAGCAAAGATCTGGCTGATACACATTCAATCTTGTACTGTGGAGCTGTTGCGATATGTCGCGTGGCTCATGTCAAATTCCCAGATAGTGACAGAGCCACACGACCAAAACCAGCTGTACCAGCTTGGCAGTGCAGGATTGAACGTCGTATCGGAGAGACTAGAGCACTCATTGGCAAGCTTATTAGTTTCAGGGAGGGCAATACACGCCCTAGAGTGATGCGCTTTGTAAGGCGGGCATTCTCGGGGACTGATGTTAGTACCCGAGACTATTTGTTACGCGTCACAGAGCGCATCGACTTTCTTAAACAGAAAATATATGCATGGGCAAACCGTATTCGTCGGTACAGGCGAAGAGTGGAGCGGTATTCTCAGAATCGCAATTTCCAAAGCGATGAAAGGTGGGTCTATAGAGCTTGGGAGCGATCAGACCAAGGTGTCACTGATACGTGCCTACCGGATGATGATGCCACGCGTTCATTCTGGCGCAATATCTGGTCGGTGCCTGTCAGTCACACCGAAGGTGGTTGGACTCGGGATGTTGAGCGAGCCTGCGATCCAGTACCAGAAATGGGGGCTATTACCATCTGCCCCCAAGATGTAACTCGTGCAGTCCGTCCGTTGCCTAATTGGAAGTCTCCAGGGCCGGATGGGCTGCATAACTTTTGGATTAAATGGTTTTCCGGGTCGCACGCTTGCTTGGCATCTCAGTTCCAGACTGCTTTAGAGTCTGGTTCGCTACCCCAGTTTCTAACAACAGGAATAACCCACCTGCTCCATAAATCAGGTAGCACCGCGGAACCCAAAAATTATAGGCCGATCACATGTTTACCGACGGTCTATAAAGTTCTTACATCAAAAAAAAAAAAAAAAATTAATACGCATATTGACAGCAACTCCATCATGTCTGCCTCTCAAAATGGATGTAGGAACGGGTCCCGCGGTGCTAAGGAGCTACTCCTTATTGATATGGCCATTAGCCAGCAGGTTCGTCGTTCCCGAAAGGATCTGTCGACATGTTGGATAGATTACAAGAAGGCCTATGACTCTGTGCCACATACATGGCTCATGCGGGTGCTAGAGTTGTATAAAGTAGATGCAACTTTGCGCACCTTCCTGATGACATGTATGTCACAATGGAGAACAGTCCTTCGCTATCCAGGATGTCGAAATATTCAGAGGAATAGCGAACCGATAAGGATTGAGCGAGGTATATTTCAGGGCGATAGTTTGAGCCCACTTTGGTTTTGCTTAGCACTGAATCCTCTAAGCACACTATTGGAGGATTCAGGTCTAGGCTATCGGTTGAGGAGAGGTGGTCAGGTTATATCGCACCTCCTCTACATGGATGACCTGAAACTTTTTGCTAACACCAATTCACAACTGAAGGAGCTACTGAAAATTACTGAAACTTTCAGTAGCGCCATCAGGATGGAATTCGGTGTGGACAAATGTGCGGTCATGCATGTACAGCGAGGAGAGATTGTGGAATCCGTAGGAACCCAACTCACTGGTTCCATAAACCTTAGATCCCTCTCTGCATCCGAAACCTATAAGTATTTGGGTATGTCGGAAGCGTTGGGTATCAATGTTACTGACATGAAGCAATCGTTGAAGGAACGCTTCTTTGGCCGCCTGAAAAAAGTACTTTATAGTCTTCTATCGGGCGGAAATAAGGTGCGCGCTTTCAACGGTTGGGTCATGCCGGTATTGATGTACTCTTTCGGCATACTCAAATGGACTCAGACCGAACTTGACGCCCTGGATCAGAGGGTCCGTACGTTGTTGACTGCAAATCGATTGCATCACCCACGGTCATCGGTTATGAGACTGTATATCCCGCGAAAATGTGGAGGTCGAGGCTTTTTAAACGCTAAGACACTCCACAATCGCAAGGTATGCAGTCTCAGGGAATACTTCCTGAAAACTGACGTGGGAATGCATCGAGATGTGGTCGCGGTTGACAAGGGCCTCACTCCGCTCTCCTTGGCTAAAGAGAACTGGCGCAAACCAGTAGTGCTTGAAACTAACGATCGCATGGAGGTATGGCAGAGCAAGGAGCTTCACGGACGCTTTTCCGAGCCCTACGCGGGCCGGATGTAGATTTTCAAGCGTCCGTAGCCTGGCTACGTTACGGTGACCTCTTTGGGGAAACCGAAGGTTTTGTCTGTGCAATTATGGACGAAGTTATGATGACGAACAATTACCGGAAATTCATTGTGAAAGACGGCACAGTTGACATCTGTCGGGCATGTCACCGGCCGGGTGAATCAATCAGACATATTATTTCCGGGTGTTCTCGTCTAGCTAATGGAGAGTACTTGCATAGACACAACCTTGTAGCCAGGATAATTCATCAACAACTTGCTCTGAAATACAACCTTGTGGAATCGGAGGTGCCGTACTACAGGTATATGCCCGACCCAGTTCTCGAAAATGGCCATATCACATTGTACTGGGATCGATCCATCATCACTGACAGGACTATTGTTGCCAATACGCCTGATATAGTGATGGTGGATCGATCAGAGCGGCGTGCAATGATTGTTGACATAACCATCCCGCATGATGAGAACCTCGTGAAAGCCGAGAAAGATAAACAAATCAAGTACCTTAATTTGGCTCACGAGGTTGTCGACATGTGGGAAGTGGATTCAGCAATCATTGTACCGATAGTCGTGACAGCCAATGGCTTAATAGCCAAGAGCCTCGACCAACACCTCAGGAGGCTCTCGTTAGGCGGCTGGATCAAGGGCTTGATTCAAAAAGCGGTACTGCTGGACACGGCTCGCATTGTCAGGAAGTTCCTCTCTCTGGAGCCCTGACCGCCGGTAGCTTGGACCCTGTTCCCGATACCGGTGGGCTACTATTTTTTATATTTTTAAATGTTTTTGTTTTTTTTTATACAAATATTTAAAAATGTAAATTATATGTAAGTGTAATAAATAGAATAATAATAATAATAATAATAATATAGCCTTTTAATCAGATCTTAGTACAATAGCTAACTTAACTTAGTACAGTAGATTTTTAAATTTATATAAATAATTAACATTAAAATCTTAAACTTAATAATCTTAATCTTAAGCTAGTATTTGTTGCTTGCTTATCTTTCCTAGATCTGTTTGCCAGTCGGCAAAGGCCTCCTCCAACCTTTTCCATTCCTTCCTTTCTTGAGCCACTCTGTTCCATGTGACTCCTGCCACTTGTCTGATGTCATCATCCCACCTTTTCTGTGGTCGGCCTCTCTTCCTTTTGCCTTCCCTTGGGTACCACCATGTCACCCTTTTGCTCCATTTGTCATGTCCTCTTACCAAGTGACCAGCCCATCGCCATTTAAGTCTTTTGATTTTGTTTATTACATCAGTCGTTTTTGTTTTGTTTCTAATGACGATATTTTTTAATCTGTCAGACTTTTTGATATTTAGCATGCTCCTTTCCATTGAATACTGGCAAGTTGCTAGTTTGTTTAAGGTCCCCAGATTTAAGGCCCATGATTGACACCCGTACGTTAGGATAGGTAGTATGCAGGTGTTAAACAGTTTGCTTTTTAGGTTTATATGGAGCTCTTTATCTTTCATCGCCTCTCTTAAACTCCAGTATTTCTTCCAGCCATTTGTAATTCTTCTCTCCACTTCCTTCTGCATAGGATCTTTTTGAGTTATGAGCTGACCTAGATATATGTATTCGTCTGTATAGTTGATTTCAGTGTTTCCTAGATTTATAGTATGTTTGTACCCGTTTGTCATCACTCTAGTTTTTTCCGGATTCATTGCCAGCCCTACTCTCTCACTTTCTTTCGCAAGTTCTTTTATCATTCTGGTTAGATCTTCTGCTGTTTTTGCTAGTAACACTATATCATCGGCAAATCTTAAATGCGATAGCAGTACACCGTCTATGTTAATTCCGAGATATTCCCAATTAAGTCTTCGGAAGATTGATTCTAGTACTGCGGAGAATAATTTCGGAGATAGAGGGTCTCCCTGCCTGACGCCTTTTTCTACTCTGAAAGGAGCACTTTTCTTTTCTAATTGGATTCTTGCTCTGCCACAACTATATATGTTTCTTATTAATCGAATGTACTTGGGCTCGATTCCTTGATCCAGTAACGCCTCCCATATTTTATCATGTTGTAGAGAATCGAAGGCTTTACTATAATCAATAAATGCAATGTAGTATGTTAGTTGGTATTCGTTGTATTTCTCCAAAATTTGACGAACTACGTGAATGTGGTCGATCACTGAATAGTCTTTGCGGAATCCTGCTTGCTCTATAGGCTGGTGTTCGTCCAGGGTTCTTTCGACTCGTTTTAAGATGATCTTAGCAAAAATCTTATATACATTGGACATAAGGCTAATAGGGCGATAATTTCCGATGTCGTATTTATCCCCTTTCTTATACAGTAGGATGATGTGAGACTCGGTCCATTGCTGGGGGATGGTTTCAGTGTTCATGATGTCATTGAACATATCTGTAAGGACAGGCAGCAGGATCTCTTTGCTATATCTTAAAATTTCATTGCTTATGCCGTCAGGTCCGGGTGCTTTCTCACTCTTTTGAGTGTCAATAGCCTTACTGACTTCACTTTGGAGAATACTGGGGGTGTTCGAGGTTTCTGCTAGATTGATTTCGGCTGGCGTAGTATTGTTTCGAAAAAGATTTTCGTAGTATGACGTAGCTGTTTTTAATATGTCAGTTCTGTGATGGTCCAGTTTACCTCGGTCGTTTTTCATTTTTACGATCCAGTTCTTCGTGTTAGTCAATTCTTTGAGTGCTTTTTTAGTTCTACCGGTTTCCAGTAGGTATTTTTCTATTGTTTGCATCCTCCGTTGTTTTCTATCCTTTCTCATGCTTTCATTGATGTCTTTGCTAATTTTGGCTAATTTTTGTCTCCTATTTTGAGTGCTTCTTTCGTTGATTAGGTGACATCTTTCTTCTAGGAGTTTTGTAGTGGCTGTTGATAATGTTCCCTTTGCATCGATTTTAGTATCTGCTATGCGTTTAATTTGGGTTTTGATAATACTCTCTATATAGTTGTATTTATCTTGGGTTTCTAGTTCCATAGTGTTCCCTTCGAAGTCTCTAAGTTCAGCTCTTAGGGTTATTGCTATTTGTTCTAATTGCTGTTTGTTTAGTTTTGTATTTCTTGAGTCTTGTCTCGGTCTAGTCTTCTTTGGTTGATTTATTTTAAGCTCAGTTCTGAGTAGCCTATGGTTGGTGTTAAAGTTAAATCTTTTAATGACGGTAAAGTTTGTGAAGTAACTGCTTTTGTTGGTCGTAATAAAATCAATTTCGTTTTTTATTTTACCATCTGGCGAGATCCAGGTCCACATGCTCTTTCGGTTTTTCTTGAACATCGTATTTAGGATTGTTAATTTGTTTTCTAGTGCGAAGTTTGTAATTCTTTCCCCATTTCTGCTTCTGGTCTTATTACTATATGAGAATTGTCCTAGTATAGTGGTTTCTCCTGGACGTCTTGCACCTATTTGGCCATTGAAATCTCCCATGACTATAAGGTTGTTATGGGTGTGCTCTTGAATTGCTTCGTTTAGATTATAGTAGAAGTTATTTATCGTATCCAAATTTGATTGCTCTGTGGGCGAATATATTTGTACAATAGACCATGGATTTTTGTATCCTGGTAGTTTCATATTCATATTTGCTATGCGTTCTGAGATTCCTATGAATTCTTCAACATATTGTTTTAAGTATTGTTTGATAATAAATCCTACCCCGTATTGGCCTTGCGTCTCCCCTATCTGATATAGTAAGTATTCTGGATGACAAGTAATACTTTCGCCCATTCTTCGCACCTCGCTCAAACCTACTATATCCCATTTGATTTGTTTTAGCGCATATGTCAGTTCCGTAAGGTTTTCTTCTTTCCTCAAGGTGAGTACATTGAGGGATGCTATGTATATTACTGATTTTTGGTGATTGCTGTCTTTAGATGATGGAGGGTTTTGGTCTCTTTCCCCCTCGAGGACCAGTCGGCTTGGGGGAGTTCGTTGTTTTTTTGTTTCTTTATTGGCAGTTTCTTTGGTTGATACTTACCAGGACTTAAAAAAAAATCCCGGAAACTCCATCATCTAAATAAAACTCACAGGTCAGACTAAAATAGGTGCATATTATTTAGAATAAATATTGTTTAAAAAATTTTGCTGACCAAATTTTAGGTAATGAACACCTAAGACTAATGAACTTAAAGAATGAAAAAAAGAAATTGTTTTAATTTACCTACTAGAAAAAAAAATTGGGGAAATTTAATCAAGTTTCATATGGATTAAATTACAAGTATCAATTATATATTTTTTAGGGAAGGAAAATATTATTGTTTTGTACTTAGCAAAAATTTGACGATTTTTTTTTTTGAGATGTTCTTAATTTTTATTGGAGGAATGAACAGGTGTGGCCTTAGAAATAGGGCATACAATTAGCGTAATTTTTGTTTTACCGGTAAAAAAACGGTAATTGAAATATTTTACCGGTAAACCGGTAAAAACGGTAAATTTATATTTTTTTTTTCCAAAATATTAATTATGTGATTGGGTAGTCTTAAAGCAGAAAATAAATAAGTACACAAGGTACAATGGTAGTGAACATGTTACATATTGCTTAAAATGAGCATATAAACACAATTTTTAAAACCATGACCTTTTCTTTGGCGCAGTCAAGCGTAAATGTAGCACCTTTAGATTAATTTAGACAATTTTCATTTTCAAAACGCAGCCAGCCAACGAATGCTGGTAAATCTACATCAAGCCCGTTTAGAACCCGGAAATAACCTCAATGTAACTTGCTAAACCTCAATGCGATCTTCAGTGTCAAGTAGGTATACTGGCTTGCACCAGTTCTTTTTAGCCAAGGCAAGGAGAGCGGAGTGATTCCCTTGTCAACCGCGACCACATCTCGATGCATTCCCACGTCGGTTTTTAGGAAATATTCCCTGAGACTGCATATCTCGCGATTGTGGAGGGTCTTACCGTTTAAAAAGCTTCAACTTTCTCTTTTTCGCGGGGTATAAACTAATACAGCCTCATAACCGATGTCAGTGGGTGATGCAATTGAATTGTAGTCAGCACCGAACGGACCCTCCTATCCGGGGTGTCGACTTCGGTCCGAGTCCATTTTAGTATGCTGAAAGAGTACATAAAATCGGGATGATCCAACCGTTGAAGGCTCGTACCTTATTTCCGCTTAATAGAAGACTATTTATTACTTTTTTCATCGACGCGAAGATGAATATGAGATGCAAAACGTTTCTTCAGCGATTGCTTCATACCAGTAACATTGATACGTTGGGTATCAATGTTACTGGTATAAAGCATTCGACATACCCAATATTTATAGGTTTCAGATGCAGAGAGCGCTCTAAGGTTTACGGAACATGAGTTGGGTTCCCATGGATGCCGCAATCTCTCCTCGCTTTACATGCATGACCACACATTTATCCACACAAAATTCCATCCTGATAACGCTACTGAAAGTTTCAGTAATTTTCATTAGCTCCTTCAGTTGAAATTTGTGGGGAGCAATGAATTTCAAGTCACTCATGTAAAGGAAGTGCGATATAACCTGACCACCTCTCCTCAGCCGATAGTCTAGACGTGTATTCTCCAGCAGTGTACTTAGAGGATTCAAGGCTAAGCAAAATCAAAGTTGACTCAAAGTATCGCCCTGGAATAGACCTGGCTCAGATCGCTATTCCTATGAATATCTCGATATCCAGGATAGCGAAGGACCGTCCTCCATTAGCCATACACGTCATCAAGATGGTGTGCAGAGTTGCATCAACTTTATAGAACTCCATCACCCGCATGAGCCTTGTATGTGGCACCAAGTCATAATAGGCCTTATTATATAATAATAATTATTATTATTCAATTATTTCTCCTCACAATGTTTTGTTTATAGCTAAAACCGTACAAATACTCAGTCTAGTATTTGTTACATATGTGAGGAGCTGGTGTCCGTGAAAGGCAATATAAAAAAAAAAAAACTATTCAACATGTCGATAGATCCTTTTGGGAACGACGAACTTGTTGGGTAATGGCCATGTTATTAAGGAGTAGCTCCTTAGTACCGCCGGAGCCGCTCCTACATCCATTTTGAGAGGCAGACATGATGAGTTGCTGTCAATATGTTTGTTAATTTTAACTTTAAAATTGGATGTAAGAACTTTAAAGATGGTCGGTAAACAAGTGATCGGCCAATAATTTTTGGGTTCCGCAGTGCTACCTGATTTACGGAGCAGGTGGGTTACTCTAGTTGTTAGGAACTGAGGTAGCGAACCATACTCAAGCGAGCGTGCAACATTGAAAACCATTTGATCCAAAAAAGCGACAGGCACCAAACAGATACTGCGCCAGAATGAACACATGGCATCGTCATCCAGTAGGTAAGTGTCACCACCTTGGTCTGGTCGATAAACCCACCATTCATTGTTTTAGAAAGTGCGATTCTGGGTGTACCGTACATTTTCTGCTTCAGGAAGTCGATGTGCTCCCTGACAGGTTAGGTTGGTTAGGTAGGTTGGTATTTGTACCTGAAAATACCCGCCTTACAAAGCGTATCACTCTAGGACGAGTATCACATTCCCTGAAGCAGATTAGTTTACCGATAAGTGTTCTGGCCCAACCAATACGGTATTCAATCCTGCACTGCCAAGCTAGTAAGACTGGTTACGTTCGTCTAGCTCTGGAGTCATTGGAAAATTTGACATGAGTTCGATAGTCGTTGTACAGTACAGTTATACAAACTAATGAATGACACGAATTGTCACAAATGCTTACGTCAAAGCTACTTTTAAGTGTCAAACATTACATATAATGGAAAGTTTGACGTATGCGTGAATAAATGAACAACTTTGCCCAAAACACAAAACCGGTAAATTACCGGTTTTATATTTTTTTACCGGTAATTTTATAGTTACGAAAAAAGACGAAAGGAGAAAAGGCGGTAAAAATGAAAACCGATAAACCGGTATTGCATGCCCTACTTAGAAATAACTTTAACCCGAAGGAATCTAGAAGCGCGATATAACCGAATCATACTAATATTATAAATGGGAAAGTGAGTTTGTTTGTTCTGCTTTCACACTGTAACTACTGAACCGATTGCTTTGAAATTTTGTAGACGTAAAGTTAGAAATCCGGATTAAATGATAGGGTACTTCTTATCCCGAAAAAATTTGGTGTTCCCGAAGGAAATCTGAAAAGCACGATATAATCGAACACCACGCGGGCGAAACCGCGGGCGGAAAGCTAGTATCAAAATAAAGCATCATATAAAATCACGTAAAGCGTCCCAGCGCGGCAATAAATGCAAACATTCAATAATTATACACAAAATCACTAAAAATACTTCGTTGCACTCGAAGTACTTAGTGTTACAGCTTGCGCTTCCCGCCCATCTATGATTATAATTATTTTATATTGATCGTAGTTGCGTAATTATTTATGTTAATTTAAATTTATTATGATTACTTTAAATTACTTGGGAGGATTTAAAAACCTTAGTTTATTCTAAAATCACACTTGGAAGTACACTTCCGGTCTTTCGGCCATTATTTTATTAATTTTAGAATTATTGATGCAACTTCCGATTACCGCCAACTTTTATTATAAATTCCTCTCGAGAATTAGTCTTCCCGCCCATCGGATATTTATTTATTGAATCAAGCATTGTTCAAATAAATAAATATAAACAACTTTCGATATTTTAGGTTAATCCAAATATCTGTACACAATTATTGACAATTACTAGCGTTACTATTAACTTTTTCTTAATTTTATTCAATACCTGATAATTTCCGTTTCCGTTGTCTATTAGTTTTGTGACTATTCGTTAGTGTTTTGACTCAATGGTGTATAAAAGCTACTGTTGTCTGTGCTGTTGATCATTAATTAAACAGACTTGTACTGGATCATACTACGTCGTTATTATTTTCTACGCTTCTGAAGCATGTCTTTACATTAGTATCAAAGGGTGCACGGAGCAAAAAGTGACACAGCCTCCTCTCACGAGCGCTGGCGCGAGACTGCCGGCCGACCCGCGCCCGCGTCCCGCATAGAGCCCCTCTGAACCTCGCAAGGCGGAAACTCGTACGGACACTCATTTTATTACTTTTCTTATTAAATATTTCATCAATTTTAAAATAGAACTATGATTCTATAGCTCTTACAGATACACGTTACTGCGAGTAAGAATATTTAAAAAAGTCTAAGCGCTTTAAGAGAAATATCGATTTAAAAGTTAAAAAACGCCGTGTAGAAATATTTTTCTTTTGACGTAAATATAGGTCGTATAGAAAATAATAAACACTAAATATGTTGTGCTTGAATCTATGATTATAATATATTTTTTTCAAAATTTTTGATCAAGGCATTCTGGAGGAATAATAAATAATAATAATAATAATAAATTTTTATTTATTCGAGTATCAGTGACTCATTTTGTTAGTAAAAATTTTAAACTTACTTCTATGTTAGTTTACAAACAAAACTTAAAACTTTGAAAGATGAGCGTTTTTGGCCGCTCGAGGGTATCTATCCCCTTAAGAGGGGAATCTAGTGCCGAGAAATTTGGAAAATAGGTATTTTAATAAACTATTGCCGTCGCGCTGCTTCCAACCTCTCCCGGAAAATGCGAAAAGGTTAGTTGCAGCTCAGGCTGATTTTACCTACAAAAACGTTGACCAAAAGACGTTTCGTATTCTGCTGTTTTCTTGTTCAAAACACGACAGATCTGAATTATTTTTATATCAAAATTTAGAGGAAAAGTACACCTATGCTTCTGTTATTTTTTTTTTTTTAACTTATTACGTTTGACCACAATAATCATCTGAACATCACGGTAAAAATGGGTTGTTTTTCACGATTTTGAACTAAGTAGGTATGATATTTCTTTTATTAAGTTTCGGAAAAAATCATAAGAGCATGTACAACGTGTAATAAAAAGGGTATATACATAACAAAGGCATGGCATCTTTATATGATATCAAACGATATTGGAAGGGTTTTTTAATCCTATCTCTTTATGTTAGGAAGTTATGAGGAAAAACACCGCCTGTGATAGGCTACTATCATACTAGTCGCACAGAGATATTGAAGACATTTATCGGATTTTGGCATGTAACGTGACGGGTAACGAGTAGTTATTAACGTATGTAGTGTGCTGCCACGTTTGTTATGATTGGATTTTAAGAAACATACGAAACCGAAAATTTGGTACCAATTTTTTGAGTATTTTATTTTGAGTTGAAACCCTTCCGATATCGTTTGATATCATCTAAAGATGCCATGCCCTTGGTATGTATATACCCTTTTTGTTACATGTTGTATAATCATGATGTAAAATTGTGGAAAAAAACTAATTGCTCCAAAAGCATTATTTATCAATAAAGAAAACAGCGGAATACATTTGTATAGAGAGAGGCTATAGTTCCCTCTTAATGCTTTAGAGATAAAGTTGAAAAGGTAATAAAGGAATCTGACAGATTGTAGTAGCTAAATGTGGTGTCGTCTGTACCTGCGTGGATGATTGGGAGTAGACACCGGTGTCATAGAATAAAGAGAGGGAAGTACGTTATCTTCATACAAACGGACCGCGCGCGGCTTGTATGTGTGCGCCATAGTATCTATGCGTCGCCGCACGCACACCTAAACACAATATTAGAGTGCCTATGACTGCGCTAGTCGCGGCTAGCACGGAACGAGGTTCGCGCGTCACGGCTTTTCGGCTAAAAGCTAATGTGCTTTTAAAAAATGATCACATAAACTGCAAAGTTGGTACGTCTATTTATGAACAAATAAAAGACTTATATTTTTCAAATTATATTTCTAAAAGTTATGTACAAGGATACGGATATATTACACATTAAAGTTTAATAACAACGCGTTTCGTAATAGTCGAAACCGAAGAAAGTAGGTATTTTTCTGTAGCTAATTTGTAATTTTGTATTAAATGTGTGATTCAATAGATGTTATGTTTGTATTATTTATATTTGTATAAATTAAAAATAAAAATAAATATGGTTCTTTATGTGTACAAAACTAAAAATAAAAATTACAAAAAAAAATTACTAGTATATGTAAACTAAATACTAAGCAAATAATTTAAACATAAGCTCTTAGTCTATAAATATTTGTTAGCGGTTTGGGCGACAACCGTAACCGACGAAGCGCGGACAGTCGTCAACCCTAAGACAGTAGGCAATTAAATCGCGGATTGGGTCGCAGATAACCTACTTCCCCTCTTTATTCTATGCCGGTGTGCCGCCACTGTGCGGGTTGCCTGGAGGATACGGCGCAGCACACGTTGGAGAAGTGCCTACGTTGGGCAGGACTTGTGAAATTCGTGTGTGGAGTACTGCAGCCACATTTGGGCTGGTGCTGCGAAATGTCACCTGGCCACTTTGGAAACGGTCTCCAAAGCCTAGAAGCACAGGCGTAGAGTAGCCAGCCTTTTGGTGTTCTATAGGATTCATTTTGGCGAGTATGCGAGGGAATTGCAAAATTTAGTTCGTCATCTCCGTTCGACCATCGGACGACCCGTCGTCGCACGGCGAGTTTCCACCCTTACGTCGTTAACACCACTACGATTCGGACGAAGCGTTTCGCCTCCTCTTTCACACCGCGTACATCGAGGGACTGGAGCAATTTGCCGGCGGCGGTGTTTCCGTCAGACTACAATTTGAGTGTCTTCAAGGCTAGAGTGAATAGTCTCTTAATAAACTAGTGCGCTTTACCATCAACGAATGCGTCACCGCTTACCATCAGGCGGGATTGCGGTCATGCGCTAGTATATCAATACATAGTATAAAACAAAGTCGCTTTCGCTGTATGTCCGTATGTATGCTTAGATCTTTAAAACTACGCAACGGATTTTGACGCGGTTTTTTTTAATAGATAGAGTGATTCTTAAGGAAGGTTTGTATGTATAATAAATGCATAATATAGTAGAGAAACACAGAAATCTAAAAAGCGCGATAAAACCGAACTCCACGCGGGCGAAGCCGCGGGCGGAAAGCTAGTAATTTATATTAAAAAAACATAATAACCGTCGGTTGGTGACGCGGTTTAATTATTATTATTATTTATTTATTTATTTTCTTAATGTCCACTTGTACAATAGGATAAATGCTATGCCCCGCAAAACCGTTTTCACGGTTTGTCTGCGGGAACGGAACAAACAGTGTATCAATATTTAATCAGCAATAATTAAAAATGCAACAATATTACATAAAAAAAAAGCTATATCAATAATATCAGGTCTTACAAAATTGCTTAGAGACTACTGAGTAAGAACATTTTAAGTGCTCTGGCAAATTTACGTTTTGTTTTTTAATGGAATCGTCTAACGGGTCTCTTCAAAGGTCCAAAACGTCAGGGTCCCGAGATATGCCGAAGACATACGAAAAAACTAACTAAGAAATTCAAGAACATAATCCTCCTTTTTGCACAGTCGGGTAAAAATGACGGACAGATGTAACAAAACGGATGTTCTATAGCTATCTCTTTCTATACCATCCCACTTAACTGCACAAAGAGACTAAATAAGAAAAGAATTCTAACGATGCGTAAGCGCATACGGTTAATGGAATGACGTCAGATGTTATAATAAGCTCTAATCATGCAGACAGTTGTTTTATGTTATCAAGGTTACATAACGGCACGTCCCAATCCTGCTCCCTCACGAGCTCTGCCTCCTCCTTTGCCAGCATCACTGCTTCGTAGAACGAGGTGACGGCTTGGCATGCACTGTCGCTCCGGAAGTCCGGCCCATTGCCTAAACCAGGGCCGGACGCGAGAGATCGGCGCCAATAGCCGCCACGAGGACATGGCGGTGCTCTACCCAAGCTGGGCAGGAAGCTGGCAGGAAGCCTCCACCGTGTCCTCAGGGTGATCCCCACAGTGATGACACCCTGGCGTTTCCTCCCGCTTTATACGGAACAAGAACCTCCCGAAATAGCGGTGTCCGGTGAGGAACTGCGTCAGGCGGAAGGTGAGGCGCCGTGGTGCCTTCTTTAGCCACCCCTCAAAGAGGGGACTTACCCCGTCCTTTTATCTTGAAGGGTTGTTTAGAAGTGTTTGCTTGTATAGAACTTTAGTTACGTAACACTATCAGTAGCAATGGATTTCATTTTGACAGTTCAACAATATTCATTGCGTTATTTAAGTTGTTGAGCAGATCATCATCATCAGCCCCTACTCGTCCACTGCTGGACATAGGCCTCCTTCATGGCACGCCAACAAGCTCGATCCTGAGCAGTTCTCCGCCAGCCACTACCAGCCACCTTTTTGATGTCGTCGCTCCATCTCGCCCAAGGGCGTCCCACACTACGTTTGCCGAGACGCGGTCTCCACTCGAGGACTCGTTTACCCCATCGGTTGTCGGTCCTGCCGCATATGTGACCAGCCCATTGCCACTTCAGCTTGCTAATCCTCTCAGCTATGTCGGTGACTCTGGTCCTCTGTCGGATCACCTCATTTCTGATGTTTGAGCAGAAGCATTTTCTTATCCTAGGGAGCAATGGAGCATTATGATCCAAAATGATTCAGAGTTTTACAGGGCTGTGCCACGAAAATATGTCATCTCCATCTTGATTTCAGTCCAAAAATGTAGTGGTGCTATGGGCATTGTAAAACTTCATCACTCTCTTTTACATTGGAATCATGATGGTATTAAATCACCTTTTTTATAATTATAAACTAGTGCTTGACTGCAATCCCGCTTGATGATAAGCAGTTATGCAATCGTTGATGGTAAAGCGCGCTAGTTTATTAAGAGACTATTCACTCAAAAAAACTGAGTGGATAGGAAGGAAGATGGCAGTTGAGCGAGGTAATGCAATGTTAAACCCAGCAACACGACCAACGATGCTGCGCCAGAGGGAGACTGATCTGGCGACCCTCCACGAACAAACTCCCGACACAACAACACTTGGCGCATCGTACCCGGCACACATCGCAACACAACTGCTCAGACCCGTCCTCCGTACGGCTTCACCAGACATGCCACAACACGGTGAATGACTTGGCGGCAAGACTTTGTCTGGTGGGTGGTAACTTCTGCCGGCAGCCGATATTATGGCCTACCGCCGAGAAAATAATACTGCATTTCATGGATGAAGGCAAGGCAACGTTTTTATGTCTCTCAGTCAGTCTATACTCTTTTAGTGATTTTTATTGATTTTGACGGTTCCTAAAGGTGCGTTAGTCAGCTGTGCTGCTGAGGAAGTACCTACGGCACTTCCTGATCCCAACGTAATTACTAGGAAATGGTGAAGAGCGGGCGATTTTGGGAACAGTTTTTGTAATTATCAATTTGTACAACAGCTGGTTGTTAATTCTCATCATCATCATCCTTTTTATCGTCCCACTGCTGAGCACCGGTCTCATCTCATAAATAAATAAATAGATACGGGTAAATGACACAGATTGAGCTAGCCCCAAAGTAAGTTCGAGACTTGTGTTATGGGATACTAACTCAACGATATTATATTTATAAAAGATACATATATGATAAACATCCAAGACCCAGGCCAATATGGAAAAGATCGTTTTCCATCATGACCTGGCCGGGGATCGAACCCGGGGCCTCCACGTCGCAGGCAGGCGTGTTGACCGTAATTACCACGCTTGCTCAATACGGGTTGGCGATTTCAGGCTTAAAGTTCAGGTTTCCTCAAGATGCTTCCTTCACCTTTTAATCAGTCTTTGGTGTCCAAGATATTCTTACATAGAAAGTATAAATATATATCTTAGAAAAGTTACATTTTTACTTGCCTGACCTGGGATCGAACCCGCACACTCATACTTGAGAAGCTGGTGTTTTAACCACTAGGCCACCACGTTTTTTCTTATTCTAATTTGAATAAATAATTATTGCTGATAATGATGACAATGACACTACAAAAGTCCTGGTGACTCTTTGACTATTGTAGATTCAAAACAGGAACTTTGCCGAAATGATAAATAGGCCTTGGGCATACGCCTCCAGTGGATAAGTGGATCGTGTCAATAAGATGAAGATGATATTAGGAAGGAAGCTATGAGGTGACTAATGGAATGTTTTTAGAGGGGACTAACAAGGGTATCTCCTTGGGCGAGTAAGTGGAATTTTATGGGCTACCTAATTGTGTAATACACTACCAATAAGAATGGCCTCCATTTCGATAGTTTTTAATAATAAAATTATTATAAGTATATCACCATCAACCTTTTTATCGTCCCTCTGCTGGGCACAGGTCTCCTCTCATACAGCGAAGGCTTGAGCGTAATAACCACGCTTGCTCAAGTCCAGGTTTCCTCAAGATGTTTTCCTTCACATCAGTCATTGGTGTCTAAGATAAACTTAGAAAGTACATGTAACTTTAGAAAAGTTACTTTGGTACTTGCCTGACCTAGAAACGAACCGCGCACTCATACTTGAGGGCTGGTGTTTAACCACTAGGCCTGAATTTTGTTGTTGCGTTACTTGTTGTTCAGCAGACAAATTCTCGACGTGCCAATTTCCTTATTTACAACCTGTACTTTTAAGTTTAGTTTTCTATTTCATGCTAAATCACAAAATGAAAGACACCATGACCATGACATGTAGACATGTATACCTATTCGTTTTTGCCATCATTTCCCAAAATTAGTTAGTTTTACTTTGTATTGTTTTGTTTTTTTTTTGGAAGTCAGTTCTTTTTTTTTTTTTAAATATTTATAAACTAGTGCTTGACTGCAATCCCGCCTGATGGTAAGCAGTGATGCAATCGTTGATGGTAAAGCACACTAGCTTATTAAGCTTATTCACTCAAAAAAACTGAGTGAATAGGAAGGAAGACGGCAGTTGAGCGAGGTGATGCAATGTTTAACCCAACAACACGACCAACGATGCTGCGCCAGAGGATGATCTGAGAGCCTTCACGACCAAACTCCCGACACAACAACATTAGGCACATCGTACCCGGCACACATCGCAACACAACTGCTCAGACCCGTTCTCCGTACGAAACTGCAGACATCATGCCGGAACACGTCAGATCAGCGGCGGCAAGACTTTGTCTGGGTAAAGGTGTGCTATGCCGGCGGCTGATGTTGTTGCCTACCACCGAGATTAGTTTAGTAATTAGTTTAGTTTTCACAACTGTACTAAATCACAAAAATGAAAGACACCATGACCATGACATGTAGGTATGTATATCCGTTTTTGCCATCAAATCCCAAAATTAGTTAGTTTTTACTTTGTAGTGTTTTGTTTTTTTGGAAGTCGGTTCTTTTTACATGATTTTTATTAGCTTCACTTCTATGTTTGCTTGCTTGCTTGTTTGTTTGTTTGTCCGTCTCTAACTCTTTGGACTACGACTGAGCGGCTCATTACTATAAAATGTCGCAACGTTTTCAATACGTTCATTCGTTTGTTTTTTTTTTAAAGAATATCGAACTAAAGGTTGAAAATAAATATAGTTTAAAAAACTAAAAAAACATGCTTTTAAAAATATCAAACTAAAAAGTTAAAAATAATTTTTAAAAAGCGTGAGGCGCTTAATATACAAAAATTATGGCACAAAGTGCCTCACGCTTTTTTTTTTAATTTTAACTTTTTAGTTTGAAATTTTTTAAAAGCATGTTTTTTTTTAGTTTTTTAAACTATATTTTTTTCTAAAATGTTTTTTATAAAATCGTACAAAACAATTCCTTTTGATAACACATTACTATTAAAACCGGTATTCCACACAATGGGACTGTCCGATTTAATACATAAAATCATAAATGAACCCCCATGTTTGTCGATAAATCATGGCTCACAAAAGCAATATATTTTTGTGTTCAACACGTACTCTGAGTAAGTAGATTAGATCGAGACATTCAGTTTGGAAACATTATGTAGTAAAATGGATGCGGTATTTATTACTGACTAGCGGCCACCAGCGATGCCGTTGGCATGGAGTTAGTTATTCTCCACTCCTATTGGTCGCAGCGTGATGTTATATAATAGCCTATAGCCTTCCTGGATTAATGGGCTATCCAACGCAAAAATAATTTTACAAATCGGACAGAAGTTCCTGAGATTAGCGCGTTTAAACAAACAAACAAACTCTTCAGCTTTATAAATTAGAATAGATTTAGTTATTTATAACTGCGGCCCTAGCCAATGTAACATCGCTTCGCTATGAAGCGAAAATCGAATACCAAACCAACCAATGGCGGGAACGATTGACCACGTGATTTGTCGCGTCGTGGTCAATGTTCCGCAATAACTGGTTGGTGTTCATTCGCTTCGCTAACGATGTTATTAACTACAGGCCCTGGTGGTCATGGTGACATGTTGGTCGAGAGGCCCGTTATCATCATTATAATCATCATCATTTCAGCCGAAAGACGTCGACACGTCGGGGTCACCACTGTGCACGTATATGGTCGTGCTAGCTCGTGTGAGTATCAATGAAACGACGGATGACTAATTATACGTGCGTTTATTATAGAGCACAAATCGCTACTGAATACATACGTAATTTATGAGTTACAAATTATATTATATAGTGTAGGAATGTAGGCACAGTGTCCACTGACGGATATAGGCCTCCCCCAAGGATCTCCACGACGACGAGTCCTGCGCATCCAGCGGTTTCCCGTGACCTTCACCAGCACCCTTATCGTGTAAAACACACTGGTAGTATCAGTTGGAATCATTTCGAAGTACCTTGCTAGTCCACTGCTCGATATGTTCTTGAACTGCAAGTATTGCATTTGATAATGTGTTACGTAAAAGAAATACAATACTTCAAAATCGCCAAAAATAACCCATTTTACCTTGATGTTCAGATGACTATTAGACAAACGTGATAAGATTTTGACAAAAAAGAAAATAAATAGAAGCCACATGTAATAGTCTCTAAATAAAATAATTAAGATCTGTCGTGTTACTGAGTACCCTGTTGGTCTGATATTACAATAGCGTCAAGAATGGTCGATCATATGTCTCATAATAATCGGTACAGCAAGATTCGTAATCTACTAACAAAATGGCGTCATTATGTTTTTCCAATGGTCAATTACAGACCTCTACACCATATTGATAAATATTTAAAATTGAGTAGTACTTTTTAGAAAATCACATTTCTACTAGCAGGTTTTATAATATTGGCAATACAGTAATGTCGATATAATACCCAAAGTATAATAATAATAGGGTAAAAGAGCCCTCTCCGGTATGTCACCGTTGAAAGCGCCTCCTGGTTTTCTGTACGTACATTAACGTCAATATATTTAAGCCTACGCATACCATAGCTATAGACAGGTATATATTGTATAGTCCTATTGATTAGAGGTTATATATTGCTTCCATAAAAAGCTATTTTGTTTCAACCAGATTTTAGAGATTATAAATCATTGAAACAAAATAGCTTTTGGCAGAAATAACATTAATATAATAGAAATAAAACTGCCGTAAAATATAATAACAAAATATTTATTTATTACTTTTAAACTTGTCTTATGTTCTTACATCCAAGAGCACAGTGATGCGGCATTTTCTCTATTTTAAAAGACACACACAGAACACAAGCGCCTTTTCGCAATTATAAGAGTGTATTTCACAAGTTCTTATGGAATCACAATTCACAGCACTTTGGAGTATAATACTGCGAAGGCAGACTGGTTTCCAGGTAAGACTGATTATCAGGACGGAGGAGGTCCCAAGAGATCTCAAGTCGACGTCAATAACACAGAAATCCTCTCAAAAATCAAGAAACATGCGCAAAATGAATACAAAACAAACAAACACGTGCAAGCCGTGACCACAAACCACAGTGCCCTGCTTTATCGACAGTATAGTTAGAAAAGTTAAATTTTATTATAGCGGCACCTATCGGCATGCCATGGGTGCCAATGTTTAGGTATGCTGTTCACATTCAAAGATGTCATTAGTCACTTTGCTTCAGTTGCTGATGTTCTAAGTGAACCCCCCTTGATATTACCATTTCGTTACGAGGCGACTGACAGAATTGACCTTTCTATAACTTTGTAGCACCATGTCAATGGAATGACAATGGAATCCTGTTGAAATGACAAATTTATAAACTCTCTACTCCTAGAATGCATGTTTTATATTTATAACAAGGGGGACAAAGTTCCATTCCTATAAACGACAATTAGAAAAAAAAACTTATTTTTTTTACACTATTAGTTAGTGATGCTATATAAAGCATGTTAAAAAGTATTTCTCACGTTTTACGCCATAAAAAAAAACCTTTTACCTCTAAATTCTAAGCCTAATATTTTAAATGCCACCTCAATTGGGTTGTATCCTAAAAAATAATTTACTTAGTGTCCATAAGATAGATTTATCTATAAGACGGACTAATTTTTATTTGATTTTCATACCTTGGATACATCCCCATTCTTGGCTACATTCGCTTAAAAATATACTAGCTTTCCGCCCGCGGCTTTGCCCGCGTGGAATTCGGTTATATTGCGTTTTTTAGATTTCCCTCGGGAATATCATTTTTTTTTCAATAAAAGGTAGCCTATGTCCTTTCTCAGGGTCTAAAGATGGTCTGTGCCAAATTTCATCAAAATCGGTTGAGAGGTTTAAGCGGGAAAGCGTAACAGACACAGACAGACAGACGGAGTTACTTACATTTATAATATTAGTATGGATAAGACGGACTAATTATTTTTTTGATTTTCATACCTTGGATACATCCCTATTCTTGGCTACATCATCATCATCATCATCATTCCAGCGTTAATCCCAGTCGCATCCGAAGCCTTTTCAGCTTTGGAGTCTGGGGTCCGCTTTACCAGTCCAACTGCTGATATGGCTAAACTTCGACATTTTCCGTGAAGCGACTGCCGTCTGACCTCCACAACCCGAAGGCGACATCGAAACATTGCAGTTAGACCAATTGTTGGACTTTTGAGGGCTCCAACAACCCGTAACGACTGCCACTAGATGTTCGTATGGCAACCGGGACCAACAACTTAACGTGCTTTCCGAGGCACGACCAGACCAGTGCAAATATTCATATTCATGCATACAAATACTTGCACTGTGCGGGGATCGAACCCGCGCCACCTTGCGCAGCGGCCGCGTCCGCTACCGCTACGCCACGGCGGCTGTCACATCCCTATTCTTGGCTACATTCGCTTAAAAATATATGAATAACTCCAATTCAACCCAATTGCCTCCTCCACAATCTTCTCGTTTCGTTCGCCTTGCTTGTAACCGTCATAGCATACAGGAAGGAGCGTAGATCCTGATCTTTGTGGCCCAATTGTGTCCCTATTGATGTGGACCCCTCGGAGATTGGACCATTGTACGCTTTCTTTGACCGTCTACCAATCTTCCAATATGTTCATTTATCTGATAAAATAAAATTGACAATTGGCATGAATACATAATTATGCTAATGCCAAAAAAAAAAAAGATACGCATTACTTGATGTTTGATGATGTGTTTTCTTGGTGGTTTTTTATATAAATTATAAACAGAGTGCTTGACCGCAATCCGCCTGATGGTAAGCAGTGATACGTCGTTGATGGTAAAGCGCGCTAGTTTGATAGAGCCTATTCACTCTAGCCTTGAAGACACTCAAATAAATTTGTAGTCCAAGGCAAACACCGTCGCTGGCAATTTGCTCCAGTCCCTCGAAGTCGGCTGCCAGCCAGTTTTCTTTTTTTGCTACACGAAAAGATTCCTTCTTCCCAAAATAAGTTCAGACTTGTGTTATAGGATACTAACTCAACAGTATATTTATAATAGATAAACATCCAAGGACCAAGACCCCAGGCCAATCATGAATAGATCGTTTTCCATCATGACCTAGCCGGGGTCCGAACCCGGGGCCTCCACGTCGCAGGCAGGCGTGTTGACCGCTGCGCCACGGAGGACGTCTAATTTAGAATTAAGAAGTACCACCCACCAGACAAAGTCTTGCCGCCAAGCGATTCGTAGTGTTCTCAACAACGTAAATAACTCAATGAATGTTGCTAAACTGTCAAAATTTCAACTTCCACAGATTAATATCGATATTATTAATATCGATATTTTATATCGATATTGGCCCCGATTCCCTTGTTCATAAACTAAACTAAATTTAAGTTATTTCTTTATATTTCATTAAGAAAAGAACAAAGGATTTATAAAATCTTAGTTTATTTTTTTTGTTTTTTTTTTGTTGGGAAATCATCGAATGACTTCTCCCGCGCTGGGCGGAGCGGAAGGGCGTGTCCGACTTTTACTGACTAAAACCCGCCCGTGTTTCTTCACTTGCCTGTGGGACGGCCAGGGCCACGGTTTCTTGTTTAACCAACCCGCAACTCTGACCCAGGAGGAATCGGTCTTCGTGGACCCCGTCACGATGTGCTGATATCTCTCTGAGGCGCGCGTGAAACACGGCGCGCCGTCGACTCTGGCCTGGTCCTTACCGGGCGGCGAGCTGCCCACTGCTCACCACCCGCAGGATTAGCTCCTGACGTTATCTAATTGACTTATTTTTGGTCGCCATGTTTATCATCAACAACCTTTTTATCGTCCCACTATTGGGCACAGGTCTCCTCTCATACAGAGAAGGATTGAGCGTAATCACCACGCTTGCTCAATGCGGGTTGGCGATTTCAGACTTGAAAGTCCAGGTTTCCTCAAGATGTTTTCCTTCACCTTCAGTCATTGGTGTCCAAGATATACTTAGAAAGTACATATAACTTTAGAAAAACTACATTGGTACTTGCCTGACCTGGAATCGAACCCGCGCACTCGTACTTGAGAGGCTGGTGTTTTAACCACTAGGCCACCACGACATTTGATTCCCGTCACGATGTGCTGACATCTCTCTGAGCCGCGCGTGAAACACGGCGCGCCGTCGACTCGGGCCTGGTCCTTACCGGGCGGCGAACTGCCCACTGCTCACCGCCCGCAGGATTAGCTCCTGACGTTACCTAATTGACTTATTTTTGGTCGCCATGTTTATAATCACGTCTAAACTGTCTATGGAATATCTTAATTTGACAGGATTAAACTAAAATGTCATTTTCTATCCTTTTCTTAACAAAATTGAGTGACAAAGATGCATTTAACTCAAAATTAGTTTAAAATCAGTGTGTTATGTAATTAAGGTGTCATCATCATCATCATTAACCTTTTTTATCGTCCCACTGCTGGGCACAGGTCTCCTCTCATACAGAGAAGGATTGAGCGTAATCACCACGCTTGCACAATGCGGGTTGGCAATTTCAGACTTAAAATCCAGGCTTCCTCAAGATGTTTTCCTTCACCTTGTAATCAGTCAGATATGGAATTTAGGAGGAATTAATGAAAATATATTATGACAGTGCTCCCTGAGCCTTCACCTGTCATCATTATCACTATCGACACCCCTTTGTCACCATGTTACTTTGGGCCGTTGCAACATATTTTCTTCTTCTATACTCATAGGTACGCCCCGTACTTGACTGAATCATTGGTGTCCAAGATATAGGTACTTAGAAAGTAAATAAGGTGTCATCATCATTTCAGCCGAAAGACGTCCACTGCTGGACATAGGCCTCCCCCAAAGTTCTCCACGACGACCGGAATAAGGAATCGTGGAGAATAAGGTGTAGTTGATAAAAAATACAGAGAAGGATTGAGCGTAATCACTACGCTTGCTCCTCGTTTCCAAGATAAACTTAGAAAAAACATATAGGTAACTTAAAAAAGTTACATTGGTACCTGCCTGACTTGGAATCGAACTTGCACATTCATACATGTGAGGCTGGTATTTTAACCACTAGGTCACCACGACTAGAGCCTAGGCCTTCTCTGTATGAGAGGAGACCTGTACCCAGCAGAGGGACGATAAAAAGGTAATGATGCATCATTTCAGCCGAAAGACGTCCACTGCTGGACATAGGCCTCCCCCAAGGTTCTCCACGACGACCGGTCCTGCGCCTCCCGCATCCAGCGGTTTCCCGCGACCCACACCAGGTCGTCGGTCCACCTTATCGGGGGCCAACCCACGTTACGTCTTCCGGTGCGTGGTCGCCACTCGAGAAACCGTCGGCCCCATCGGGCACCGGTCCTACGGGCTATGTGTCTAGCCCACTGCCACTTTAGTGTTGCAATTCTTCGGGCTATGTCGGCAACTCTAGTTCTTCTGCGTGATCATGATAAAAAAAAATTTTTTTGTAACTTCAATCATTTCCTTCCAGAGAGCAAGCTTCGAGTCCGTTGGTACAAGGACAAGAAGCTGCTGGGTGACAGTCACACCCCTCACGAGATCCTGCCGCCCCGGGTGAGGATGCACACCAACTACAGCCTGCAGGTGGATGTACTGCAGGCTGATGATACAGCTGACTATACGTGTGAGGTTAGTTTTAAGTCTGACCTTTTTTCAAAGCTTTTATTTTATTTTTCTATTAACGAATAAAATATTTAGATAATTTAAAAAGGTAAGTCTTTAAATCAAATCAATTCAAAAGTAATTTATTCAAATTAGGCTGAGAATCAGCACTTTTTGAACGTCAATATTACATAAGACAGTCCCCCAAAACGCCCGCCCTTCGCCACTTCCTAGTGCTTTCGCTGGGAAGAAGAAGTAGCGGAACAAACTCCCCAGCAGATAGAAATAATAATATGTAGGTACATAATAATAAAAAGTAAAAAAACTAAAACCCAACTACGACAAAAAACGACGCTGAAAAAGTATAAAACAAGATTTTCAGAATACTGAACTGAACAAAGTTGCTATGTACTTAGTTGCAAGTAAATGGACACAGTAGACTCTACCAAGATGCCTTCGTTGTAAATTGACAATAATGTCATACAATACTATTCTGAAGTATGCAATATTCACTATGTAGTGATAAATTTTCATGTTTGGAAAGGGGTAGTCACACGTTGTCAAGGTGGTACAGTAGGTAGGTATATAACGAGTGACTATACTCTGTTTTTTAACCTCGTAGACTAAACTGACATTACGAGTGTTGGCAGTTTATTGCAATTCTTTAAATAGTGCCGAAACTTAGCGTTCATAAAATCAAGTATCGTTTTTTTACAATAAGTTATCCTGAAATAATGTGTAGGTACTTATTAAAAACGTAATAATACAAAATTAATAATGTAAATTTGACATTTGCATGTGTCAATTTAGTCTACGAGATTAAAAAACAGAGTATAGGACTACTATACGAGTGGCGACTTACAAGTTGTAGACAACTTGTAAGTCGCTGGCAATAATATATATTTAGCTGCCTGCTCTCGACAGCATCGATGACGACAAAGCGTGAGCGCTTTGAGCCATAATTTTTATATATTAAGCGCATCACGCTTTAAAAAAAAAAAAAAATTAGTTTGATATTTTTTAAAAGCATGTTTTATAATTTTTTTTAAAATTATATTTATGTTCAACTTTTTACTTCGATATTCTATTTAAAAAACGAACGAACGAATGTTACAGTAATGAGCCGCTCATTCGTAGTCCAAAGAGTTAGAGACGGACAAACAAACAAGCAAGCAAGCAATCATAAAAGTGAAGCTAAAAAAGCATGTAAAAACTGTTTCATTGAGTATATCAATTGGTTTTAACTGATAAACAGGCGGCCGCCGTTCGATCTAAAACTATTTTTAATTTGCTGGTAGTGATGGGACATGTTTATTGATTGGTATTAGGTATCGATGAACACGATTTGCGAATTTTATCGACGTATCTGTTGATTGGTTTTTTTACAGAGGGAGTGGTAGGCTATAATATCGACTGCTGGCGGAAGTTACCACCCACCAAACAAAGTCTTGCCGCCAATCGATTCGTCGTGAACCGGCACGATGTCTGGTGAAGCCGTACGGAGGACGGGTCTGAGCAATTGTGCTGCGATGTGTTCTGGCTGCTGTGTGGAGTTTGGTCGTGGAGGGTCTCCAGGTCAAACTCCTTAGTC